>BQNB010014407.1:0-23785 GCA_026074375.1 Tanacetum coccineum
AAGACCACTTGGACCACGAAGGGAACGCCCATAATAATCCACCCTTAGGGGGAGATTGTTAAGTTCATAAAAAGTGTTAATTATGTGGTTTAATTATATTTAGTCATTAGTCTTTATTTTGTTTAGAATAAAAATAGTTTGTAATAAGGTATATTATGCTAAAAGTAAGAAATAACATAATTGCCAAAGAATAGGGACTAGAAGTGAAAAATAAAGAAAGGGAAGCCTCCTTCCTTCTCCTATAAATACCCCTTCTAATCATCATTAGAGGGTGATGCCTTGTAATAAACTTTTCCTTTTTCCCTCCATTTTATAACATTTGAAATTTGAATACTTGCCATCCTCTACTATTCTTTCCAAGCTTCCATGGTTGATTATGTATGATTCAAGATAAACAAGACCTAACAACCGACACATTTTCGTATTTCTAAAAAAACTAGCCATTAAGAATAAATATTATTCGTTTTTAAGTTACGCCTCTTTTCTGAAAATTTCTATTTTTGGAAAGTTTTGTATTTTGAAAAAGTTTCTATTTTAGGAAGGTTTTCATTTCTTGAAAGTTTAGAAATTCATGACATTAATATCGTCTCTTAAAATATATTTTTTTGGATGGCGCTAACTCACCAATAGTTTTTAACAAACACCCTACTTTAAGTATAAAGTATATATATAAAGTCCGGAACATAACTTTCTACTTTTAGACATAACCAAACGCACCTATACTTTATAGTAGTCATCAGATAATATTCGTTACTGTTTTTCAATATTAAACAGACTCAAAACGCTCCTAAACCTCATTTTTTAGTAAAATTAAGCAACAACACTTTTGACTTTATTTTCCAGAAAAATTTCCAACTTTGACTCGGATTAACTCCATTTCTTTATACTTTCAGCCTAAATATCACGCTCCCCGGACATAAAACACCATTTTGAACAAGTTTTATGTTTTACTCGAAGGCCGGTTCGGAAACAAAAAGGTCTGAATCACCATTTTTCGTTTCTGCGCAAGCTAACTTTTTGACAGCATTTATATATATAAATTTTCCCGACAATAAGTGACCCAAAACCCATTTTTATGCAATTTCAGACCCAAATTCTTCGCCCTAAATTAAAAACGTCATTTCGAACAACTTTCGCGTTTTAGCCGAAAGCCAAAACAGTCCCGAAGGTGTCCGAAATGCTTACCCAAAAATCACGCAGAAATACTGTTTACCAAAATGTGCATAATTTTTATATAGAAATTTTCAAACTTCGGACGGCTCTAAAACCTTCGTTTTTAAGAGTTATAGGTCGATTTTTATACCAAAACGATCGTCTCGACAAGTACTAACATAATTTGAAGCCTAATTTTAACAAGAATATTTTTAAGATACCGGATCGTTTAGAAACCAATTATAATACGTATAATATATAAGTATAAAGAAAATTACTAAAAATCCTTGAGGACAAAGATTAGTAGCAATTTATACACAAAAATATTATACGTAAGAAACCGGTAAGTGATTACCGATTCGTTTTCCCAAAGACTTATGAAATTAAGACCTTGTTTGTTATTTGGACAATGACTTGAATTGGTTCGAAGAAGATTTGTTTTCTAAAATCCTAATAGTGATTAAATAAAGAGACAATTAAACCTAACTACGAGAAAATAATACGGGAAATTAGATTTTAACTAAAAACGCAAATCGGGAATCCTAAACGGGACCTAAAAAAACTAATTTATCAAAATTAAGTCCTAAATTGATCTTTTTAGTTTTTATAAGTCTTAATTGACTAAAAAGCTAGGGCAAAGAAAACTAGACCAAAAACGAAAGAGTTTTAAGCTAAAAATCACTAAAAATATGAACGGGATTCAATCCCGTTCTTTAAAAAACAAGATTTTGCAATTTAAGTCCTACGAAAGCAAATCTAATTTTCCTAGGTTCTAAATGTTAAAATAAAATTTTCTAAAAAAAATATATTTTTTTGACTTTTTTATAATTTTTTATGAATTAAAAACGATTTTAACAAAATTAAATGTTTAAAAATACTAAACTATTTATAAAAAACTGGAAAATTACGAAAAATAGCTTGAACAATGTAGAATCTAAGAAAAATAAGTTGGCGAAAACAGCTTATTGAATAAGCTGTAAAATAAGCTAAAAACTCCTAATAAGCTAAAAGAACTAAAACGTATATAAATGATTAATATTGCAATCCTAAACTGAAAAAGACCTTAGGGCACGTTGGTTGAGTGTGTGTATTGTGAGGCGTTTATAAAGGGTTGAGGAAGGTTTAGGTCATGGGTTCGAGCCTTGCTCACCCACAATTTCCCTTCTTCCCTTTTTTTTTATTTTTCAAAACTTTTAAAAGCAAACTTTTAAAACAGCTAAATATGAACTCTTTTTGTGAAAACAACTTTTCTAAAAACTAGAAAATAAGCTGGAAATTAGCTTAAAAGCTTGACAAAACACTTAAAGGAAATTTAGCTTTTTATTATACTAATGCTAGCTAAAAACTTGAAATAAGCTATGACTATCCTAGAACTAACCTAATAAGCAAATTAGAACCAAAAATAAGCTAAAAGAACAGTCCATAAGCTGAAATAATCCAATAAGCATTTTTTACTTAAGACTGCTACCAAACAGTCTAAGAACCAACTTTGGGCTTATTTTTAACTAAGCAAATGGAACCTTATGGTAATAAGCTCTATATCCTCTAAAAGCCTAGCCTAAAAGCTACTTGAAACTATAATCAAAAGACATTTTGAACATCAATTAAGCACTGAAAAAGCATGAAGAAAAAGCTACTTACAACTGTTTTTTTATGTTTTTGGTTTTTTAAGTAAAGACAAAATAAGCTAACTATTGACCTATTAAGCTAATGAATAACTAAATATTAATCTAGTAAGCAAGTTTAAACAGACATTAAGCAAACACTACAAACTATAAGCTAAAAATCTCAAATAAGCTATTTGGTTCAAACTGATGACCAAACAGTCCTTAAGGCAATTTTAAGCTTATTTCCCTATAAGCTAGTGGATCCTTATGCCTTATTGAACTATACTAGCTTAAACCCTACCCTATATGCTTCTTAAAGCAACTTTTAAAAACTATTTTGAAAATCAAATGTTCTATGAAAAAGCTAAAAATTCATTTTACTCTATTTTTGGATTTTTAAATAAAAGACAATGAACTACTTTAATACTTAAAAACAAATAAGCTAATAAGCTACTTACTACAAAATAAGCTAAAACAGATCTAGAGTTTCCTAAAATCTACTTGTGCTATAAATTTTAAAAGCTAACTCCTAATCTAACTAACTTAATTTTTAGCTTGAAAATGGCTTTTAGACAAAAATTGCACTAACTCAAGTTAGTGCTGTCTTGTGCCAAACACCCCTTTAAAATGATTAAACTCATTTTTAGCTTATGAATTTGAGAATTAAGGTACAAATTGCAAATACCAGACAATGATAAGCTATAAACAGACCTAATGAACAACTTTCAATAAACAAATAAGCCAGAATAATAAGCTACTCAACTATGCTAATATTTTTGGTTTTTCACTGATTTTATGATAGATTTTAAGAAACTAAGATCTATACTATCTAATTAACTGAATAAGCATGAAACAAGTATAATAAGCACTACTAAGCAAATTTAAACAGAAATAAGCAAGTATTAAGCTAATTTAAGCAGAATTTAAACTAGAGAGCAATATTAAGCTATAAAAGAGAGAAATATGAACTCACAAGATGCCTTTGCACAAACAAGGCTTATAAAATGCCTATAATAAGGCTCTAAGAGCTAATCAACAAGCTCTGGCTTGTTATAAACAAGCCAGTAAGTCCATAAGCCCATCCACAATTATCTTATCATCCATATTTAAAAGCTTTGGTAATTTGGGGAGGAATTAAGTGATCAACAAAGCGCAGTTAAGCTTTTAAAAGCTTAACTGAGTACAATTAACTAAAATAGTAAGAGTAGCTTAAAAGGAATTTAAAAAGAGCTTATGATAAACATGATTGCTATATAATGAAAAAGAATTTAAAGAACAGTTTAATATAAAAAATAGAATTTTATTAAATTCAAAGGAGATTGCACTGCTTTAAAAGGAAATTACATTGAGAAAATAATTATAAGCTAAAAATGAGCTACTAGACTGAAATAAGCTACTCCTACCCTAAATCTAATCCTACTCCTCCATATCCTTTGTGAGTGAGAGGATGCTTTTATCTATAGCAGGAGAAGGAAGATTCTAGGTCTTCAAGTCTGTTAGACGTTCCAAATGATCCTGTCCCTTCTTTGCTTCCAATCATTAGCTGCCAAATCTTGTCCGTTAGATCAAAAATATGATCACTCGGATTGCCAGCGTGGCAATCTGTGTATCAGAGGCTGTTGTGCTTCTTTAGGCTTAGTTTTAGTGTAAAAATCCATTCCTTATGTGTTTGTTTGAAACCAACGTCTCATTCCCCTTGACATCTTGACCAATGAGAGCTCTCTTATGACATTTCCTTTTGCTGACATGTAGCATAGCACTCGAATCTTTGTTCCTCGTCAACAATTGAGATTTACCCTTTGTTTTTTATGCAGGGTAAAGATGGGGAAGATGATGAACAGTAAACCATTTCTTGCGCCATTTCTTTGTAATTTAACCGTTTGGGGGTTTGACTGAAGGAAAAAAGATGGTTGACTTGGGCTTATGGGGTTTGGGCCATAGGTTATGGGTTAACAGGTTTTGGTGTTGGGTTTATATAAGAGATAACGACCGTTATCTCTTTAATATAAAAGAGATAACGGTGTTAGGGTCTTTGGGCTATTTGTGTAATATGTATAACTTTAGGGGCTGGTTTGGGGTTTTTTTTTAGGGTTTTGGCATCTTGTGGTTGACTAAGTTTGACCAAGGGTTTACTTGTGTTGACCAAAGCTAGAAAATTTCCATCTCTTGTGCACTCTATCCTTTCCCGTGTCCGTGTTTGTCCGGTTTTGACCGTTTTCTTGTGATTTTTGCATTATCCGTACCTACACATTTACAAACAACAAAATACAAATACAAGCATATTTTTGCACATTTTGATCATTTAAAGGCCATTTTTGATATAGAAAGGATATGTGATTTCTCACATATCAAAAATTCCCCAAACTAAGTGATTGTCGTGTCCTCACGCAATATTATATGCCCTAAAACCAAATACCTCAAAACTTCCCAAACTACATCTTTGGAAAGTAGCAAAGACTTTTGTGGGGAGAGTTAAGAAGTCACAAGCTTTAAAACACCCTATTTTCCCATTTTTTAAAACTTTTTCCATTTTTTTAAAGTAAACTACCTAGAATATTCCGACTTTCGTTATTTCCATAATTGTTAGGGATCATAGAATATGATGCATTTCGATTTGAGAATGCCCCAAAAAGGATAAATTTATCGTCCCCGACTTTTCACTTGCTACAAACCACTGCTAAATATCAGTTAAGATGCTAACACTACTCATATTTGCAACTTGTGAACTTTTCACTCCCGTCAATTATTATATCTTAGGTAAATGTGCTATTTTGAATTTCAACCATGGATCAACGTTTTGCAAAATTCTATGTTTTCACGTTCCACTCGAGAATAATGAGTTTGAAGGCGAGATCATCCCATGTAGCGACTTTCATCTCGGCACATCCCAACCTTGCGGCTAAGTGACCAGGCTTTTGACACCCCACAGAGACTAGTATCGGGACTCACGGACCTTAGGTTTCAAAAACTCTCAAGTTTCCCGTATATACATAGCTTATTTAAAAACTTAAAATGAAATAGTCAAAGTTCAAAAGCATATTTGAATTTAACAAAAAGAGATCTATTTATTAATTCAAACTTAAACATAACATTTATGCAATTGTAACCCTCGACCTTTTAGAAGGCTGCAACATCGGTTGTGAGCCGGCAAGATGCAGCAAACTTTTATCAGTCTCGAATTTTTATTCTTACTATGGGCTTTCTTTAGAAGACTACCACATCGGTTGTGAGCCGGCAAGAGGCAGTAAACTTTTATCAGCCCATAGTTTTTATTATTATTATATATTTTTATTATTATTATTATTATTTATTTTTTTATTTTTTTATATATAAATTTGAACTAAGACTAAAATTTTTGCTATATAAAAATTGTTGATTTAAGTTTAATCTCCAAAAATAGCACGTATGATTAGTCCAGTTATGAGCTTATGGGAGAAAAAGTCATAAATTACATACACGAGCTCTTAAGATTTCCAAATAATCCTTGTTTAGCATCCAACTCATACTTAACTCTATCATTTTTCGTTCTTCGCGAATTTCCGCGAACACTTAGCCTAAAAGTTAAGGAACAAGCTAGAGCTCAACACGCTCGATCGGGTCAAAATTTATTCTTATTCTACCCAGTAGGAAAGTCAAAATTGTGACAAAACACTTATTTTATTTTTGAAAATTTTAAATTTTTTCATATTTTTAAAATTTTGGCGGGAAAACGGGGTACGTGAGAACAACGGGCAAAGGTAGGTAAGATCATATCGAAGATATACTACCCCATACTAAAATTAAACATTGTCCTCAATGTTTCCTAGCCTAAGACTTAAAAACCTCATACTAGAACTCAAAAAGTCGAATGCATAATCCAAGCGTGGATAAATATTACAAAAACCTCAATGTTTCCTAGTCGATAATAATCTTAGGATATCGGATTTCCCTAAACTAATGGCAAGCAAAGGCTAGGAAGCTCGAGTGAACCGGGACAAAACACCGAACACGAGAGTCTTTAGAAAATTTGGATCAATCCTACAAAAAATCACAAGCACAAACAACAAGAATCGGAAGAGTACAAGCCTCCTCACATCACAATAGAAATAAGAAAGAAGATAGAAGGATAAGCATGGGGTACCTCCCACGAAGCGCTTTGTTTTTGGTAACCGAGTCACATAGCTTGACTCGATCCCCGAATTTATTCGTCCTTGGAGAAAGTTTGGAGATCATGGACTACCTTGGATGGTAAGTCCCCTCTGAAGTAATGCTTCACACGATGACCATTCACCTTAAAGTTTGGACCATCGGGTTGAGATAACTCGATGGTTCTGTATGGAAAAACTTTGGTGATGGTGAAAGGTCCTGACCAACGAGTTTTAAGCTTTCCTGAGAATATCTTTAGACGAGAGTTGAAGAGTAAAACTCGATCACCAACATTGAAAATGCGGTTTTTGATCTTAGAGTCGTGAAGCTTCTTCGTCCTCTCTTTATATATCAAAGAATTCTTGTAAGCTTGATCACGAAGCTCATTAAGTTCATTAAGTTGAAGCTTCTGATGATCACCCTCGGTTTTAAGGTTGAAATTAGCATGTTTCAAAGCCCAATATGCTTTATGCTCTAACTCGATAGGTAAATGGCAAGACTTTCCATACACTAACTTGTAAGGCGTACAACCAATAGGTGTCTTAAAAGCGGTACAAAATGCCCACAAAGCGTCATCTAGTTTGTCTGACCATGAGGCACGGTTTTCTCCAGTTATCCTTTCTAGAATACGTTTTAAGCCACGATTGGACACCTCCACTTGACCGTTCGTTTGAGGGTGATAAGCGGTAGCTAGACGATGAGTGACCCCATACTTAAACATTACTTTAGTAAACTGATCATTATAAAAATAGGTCCCACGATCATTTATAATAGCTCTAGGCGTTCCGAATCGGGCAAAAAGAGACTTCAAAAACTTTACTACAACTCTAGCATCATTTGTGGGGAGCGCCTTTGCTTCAACCTATTTCGAAAGATAATCAACGGCAACGAGGATGTATTTATTCCCATGTGAAGACAGAAATGGTCCCAAAAAATCAATACCCTATACATCAAAGATTTCACAAACTTGAATAGCGTTTTGAGGTATCTTATCTCGTTGTGAAATTTTTGCTTGTCTAGACACGTATCACAAGATTTGGATCATAGTAAATGGGCATCTCGATATATGGTCGGCCAAAAGAAATCGGCATCAAATACTTTTCGAGCTGTGAGATTGGCATAATGATGGCCCCCGGTGGGTCCTTCATGACAAGCTTTGAGGATATCTTTAGCTTCTTGCCCATGCACACAACGTCGAATGATTTGATCCGCACAAATACAAAAAAGATAGGGATCGTCCCAGAAATAATGTTTAACGTCCTTAAAAAACTTCTTCTTTTGTTGAGTCGTCATTCCTTTGATGATAAAATTCCCCGCATAGTAATTTGCATAGTCCGCAAACCATGGGGTACTTCCACTAGATATTACACCAAGAGTCTCTAAAGGAAAATTCTCATTTATGTCTTTGTTTTCTAACACATCCTTATGAGGATTCTCAAGTCTAGATAAATGATCCGCCACGAGGTTCTCACTTCCTTTTTTTTTATCACGGATGGTGATATCAATTTCTTGTAGGAGAAGAACCCACCGGAGCAACCTCGGCTTGGCGTCTTGTTTGTTCATAAGGTACTTTAAAGCCAAGTGATCCGTATACACTATGCTCTTAGATAAGACAAGATATGGCCGAAACTTTTCAAAAGCATACACAACGGCAAGCATTTCCTTTTCCGTGGTAGTGTAATGAATTTGAGCTTCTGTCAATGTCTTACTAGCATAATGTATAGGCTGAAAGTGCTTCGTCTTTCGTTGTCCTAAAACCGCACCAATCGCGAGACAATAAAAAAAATACTTGCATCACACAAGAATTCGAAGGTAGGTTCCAATTCTGGGACAACTAAGATCGGGGAGCTATCGATAAGCTTCTTTTTAGGGTATGGAAAAGCAATCAATACAATCCTTAGAATAATACAAACGGTGTTTCCGTTTCTCAAGAAGGTGAGTCATACGGTCAGCGATGTATGGAAAAAGTCTTGGGTAAAACGTCGGTAAAAACATGCATGACCTAGGAAACTCCTAACACCTTTTACAGTAGTCGGGTGAGGTAGCTTAGCGATAACATCGACTTTAGCACGATCGAACTCAATTCCCGATTTCAAAATTTTATGACCTAACACAATTCCTGCTCTACACATAAAGTGGCACTTTTCCCACTTAAGAAACTAAAGTCGTGTCTTCAACACCGTTTTAGAATCTTTCTAAAATGGAGAGCACAATCAAAACTATCCGCCAAAAACCAGAAATCATCCATAAATACTTCCATATTCTTTTCAGATCATATCATGGAATATGGCCCATCTACACCGATGGAAAGTACCGGAGCATTACACTAGGCCCAATGCATAAGATCGGTAACGCGATAAGTTCCATACGTGCATATGAAAGTAGTTTTCTCCCCCTCTCCTGGTCTTGAGATCTATTGGTATTTGGAAATACCGACCCAAAATCATCTAGAAAACATAAAACTTATTTCCGACTTAAAAAAAAAAATGTTCCCTTCCCCCCCCTCCCCCCCCCCCTTTTCCCCCATGTATCCCCCCCCTCTCTAACATTTGATCCATAAACGGTAATGGAAACTGATATTTTCGAGTCGCTTAATTTAACTTCCTATAGTCGATACAAACTCTCCACTCAGTAACTAAACGTGTCAGAATTAATTTATTTCTTCATTAGCAACAACGGTTATTCCACCTTTGATGGAACTACAAAAGCACATGGACTAACGACATGGGTTGCCGAAGATCGGAAAATCATGGCCGCATCAGGATTGTTTAGGACCTCGTTTTTTGATTACCATCGTGAAATTTTGGGTAACACCGTCTTTGAACTTTTGAACGTATGTTTGTAATCATCCTCCATCAAGAATTGTGTGTACAAAAACGGGGCGTATACCCTTGAATGTCATGATATTTCCAAGCAATGGCCCGTTTATATGAAATTTAATCACCTTTAAAGAGAGCTTCTTTTTCCTCATCTTTAACTTTTGCAATAATTACTGGTAACTTGTTGTTTTCTTCCAAGTAAGCATATTCCAAATGAGATGGTAAATCTTTTAACTCTAATTCCGGAGGCTCTTCAATTGAAGATTTTGCCTCGGTCACTTCACTTTGTTTAAGGTCCATCGGAGGAAGTTAAAACGGGTCATTATTTAACAATTTTTCAATTAAGCAAATATCTCTCTCCGGATCGCAATCGACATGATCAATTTTTGGTGAAATCGAATCATCCTTGAGATAAGCTTCAATCTCTTCTAAAATGAATTCGGAAGTAAGAGGCTCAGACGTCGGGGTGGGATTGCCACCCGAAGAATCGTTATTAGAAAATCCTAGCAATTTCGGAGCATACTCCTCACAAACTGCATCAAAGATGTTAATTCGGTTTACCGACTTATCATTAGTAGAGGAGTATCTCGTGGTTTGATCTAGATTAAAAGTGACAGCTTCGTTATCAACTCGAAGGGTTATTTCTTCTCCATAAACATTAATTAAAGCACGACCGGTCCTCAAAAATGATCTCCCAAGTATGAGAGGTACTCGAGGATCGGCTTCAAAATTAACAACAACAAAGTCAGTAGGAAAATGGAACTTTCCAACTTTAACGTAAATTTCTTCAGCGAGTCCTTTAGGATGAGTAATCGATCGATCTGCTAACTCTAAAGTCATCCGAGTTGGTGTAAGTTCGGGTAGGGAAAGCTTTTTCCAAAAGGAAAGAGGCATAAGATTTATGCTCGCGCCAAGATCGGCCAAGGCATGACATACATCCATTCCCGGAAAATTGCATGGAATAAGAAACTTGCCGAGATCTCCAAGCTTTTCATGAAGCTTTTTGAGGAGCATCGCCGAACAATTCTCGTTCAACGGTATCTTAGCTAATTCAAGCAATTTTTCCTTATTCATGAGCAAATTCCTAATCGTAGGAGCAAATCTTGGCATTAAAAACAAAGCATCCGCGAAACTTATGTCAAAACACAAATCTTGAAACATTTGAAAAATCTTCTCTTTTTGATACGAAGCTTTTTCACAAAAATTTTCTTGATTAAATCGAGAAGGATATGGAATATTTGGCTTAGGTAAACTCTTCGGCGAAGATATACTACCCCATACTAAAATTAAACATTGTCCTCAATGTTTCCTAGCCTAAGACTTAAAAACCCCATACTAGAACTCAAAAAGTCGAATGCATAATCCAAGCGTGGAGAAAGTATCACAAAAATCTCAAGCTGTTTATCAAGTATGCTAAAAGATAAATGTTAGTCGATAATAATAATAGGATATCGGATTTCCCCAAACTAATGGCAAGGAAAGGCTAAGAAGCTCGAGTGGACCGGGACAAAACACCGAACACGAGAGTCTTCAGAAAAATTTGGGTCAATCCTACAAAAACTCACAAGCACAAACAACAAGAATCGGAAGAGTACACGCCTCCTCACATCTCAATAGAAATAAGAAAGAAGATAGAAGGATAAGCATGGGGTGCCTCCCATGAAGCGCTTTGTTTTTGGTAACCGAGTCACATAGCTTGACTCGATCCCCGAATTCATTCGTCCTTGGAGAAAGTGTGGAGATCCTGGACTACCTTGGGTGGTAAGTCCCCTCCGAAGTAATGCTTCACACGATGACCATTCACCTTAAAGTTTGGACCATCGGGTTGAGATAACTCGATGGTTCCGTATGGAAAAACTTTGGTGATGGTGAAAGGTCCTGACCAACGAGTTTTAAGCTTTCCCGAGAATATCTTTAGACGAGAGTTGAAGAGTAAAACTCGATCACCAACATTGAAAATGCGGTTTTTGATCTTTGAGTCGTGAAGCTTCTTCATCCTCTCTTTATATATCAAAGAATTTTCGTAAGCTTGATCACGAAGCTCATTAAGCTCATTAAGTTGAAGCTTCCGGTGATCACCCGCGGTTTTAAGATCGAAATTAGCATGTTTCAAAGCCCAATATGCTTTATGCTCTAACTCGATAGGTAAATGGCAAGACTTTCCGTACACTAACTTGTAGGGCGTACAACCAATCGGTGTCTTAAAAGCGGTACGGAATGCCCACAAAGCGTCATCTAGTTTGTCGGACCATAAGGCATGGTTTTCTCCAACCGTCCTTTCTAGAATACGTTTTAAGCCACGATTAGAAACCTCCACTTGACCGCTCGTTTAAGGGTGATAAGCGGTAGCTAAACGATGAGTGACCCCATACTTAGACATTACTTTAGCAAACTGATCGTTGTCATTTAAACCGTTATAGAAAGTATCTATCTGGGTTAACTCCGTAAATCCGTGGTGAGGACAATCTCTAAGCATTTCCTTAAATCGTTTGCACGCTTCACTAAAAGACTCATCTAATTTTTAGGTAAATTAAGAGATTTTGTTCTTTAAGTGAGTGGTCTTCGAAGGAGGGAAAAATTGATTCACGAATTTGGTAACGAGATCCTCCCAAGTCAAGATTGAATTAGGAGGTTCTTTCTCGTACCAAGTTTTAGCAGCCCCCTCAAGCGAGTATGGAAACATCATTAGCTTAATCACATCATTTGGCACATTCCTAAATCGTAGAGTCGAAGTAATCCTTTTGAACGCATCAAAATACCTTCCCGATGCCGCGTGAGATTGGCACTATGATGCCCACGGTGGGGTGTCCTTCATGACAAGCTTGAGGATTTCATTTAGCTTTGTGCCCATGCACACAACGAATGAATGATTTATATCTGCATAATAAGAAAAAAGATAGGGATAGTCCCAAAAAATAATGTTTAACGGTCCTTGTAAAACTCTTCTTTTTGTTGAGTTGTCATCCCTTGATGAATAGTATTTCCAAGCCATGGGTAATTTTGCAATAGTCCGCAAACCTATGGGGTACTTCCATTTGTTTTAACTTCCAAGAGTCTCTAAAGTAAATTTTATTTATGTGTTTGTTTTCTAACACATCCTATGAGGATTATCAAGTTAGATAAATGATCGGCCGTAGAGGTTCCTCATTCATTCTTTTATCACGGAATGGTGATATCAAATTATTGTAGGAGAGAAACCCACCAGGAGAAACCTAGGCTTAGTGTTCTTGTTTGTTCATACAGGTACTTAAAGCCGGGTCAGTGGAGTGATCCGGATAACACTATGCTTTTAGATAATAACAAGATATGGCCGAATACGCTTTTCAAAAGCATACACAACGGCAAGCATTTCCTTTTCCGTGGTAGTGTAATGAATTTGAGCTTCTGTCATTGTCTTACTAGCATAATGTATAGGCTGAAAGTGCTTCGTCTTTCATTGTCCTAAAACCGCACCAATCGTTGAATGAATCACTTGCATAACCATGAGTTCGAAGGTAGGTTCTATCTGGGACAACTAAGATTCGGGTAGCTTCGGTAAGCTTCTTCTTTAAGAATTCTTGACAAAACATCAATACAATCCTTTAGAACAATACAAAACGGTGTTTCATTTTCAAGGGTAAGGTGAGTAATCGGTTTGCTATTTTGGAAAAGTGCTTGGTTAAACGTTCGGTTTAAAACCCGCAATGACCTAGGAACTCCTAATCACATTTTTCGGTTCGTCGGGTGAGGTAGCTTAGCGATAACATGACTTTAGCAACGATCGACCTCTATTACCCGACTTTGAAATTTTATGTACCTAAACACAATTTTTCTTCTCTACACATAAATAGTGCACTTCTCCCAACTAGAAATAAATTGTTGTCTTTCAACCTTTTTAGCATTCTTTTCATAATTTGGTGAGGCATGAATCAAAAAACTATCCCAAAAATGAGACAATCATCCCTTAAACACTTCCATAGTCTTTTCATCATATCATGGAATATGGCATCATTACACCGTTGGAAGTACCTAGGAGCATTACACAGCACAAATGGCATGCGACGGTACGCGAAGTTCTATACGGGCATGCAGTGAAAGTATCTTTATCCTGGTCTTGGGGATCTTATTGGTATTTGGAAAAATACCCCAAAAATCCTTCTAGAAAACAATAAAACTCATTTTCGGCTAATCTTTCTTAACATTTGATCCATAAACTTGCTGCCAATGGAAAATGATACTTTTCGAGTCACTCATTTAACTTCATAAGTCGATACAAAATCTCACACGGTAATAAACGTGAGTCGGAATTAATTCATTCTCTTATTGCAACACGGTTTATTCCACCTTTCTTGGGAAAACAATGCATGGACTATCCCATGGGCGGTCGTAAAGATCGGGTTAATCTTACCACCCGGCATCAAGAAGTTTTTATGACCTCTTTTTTTATTACCTCGGGAATTTTTAGGTTAAAACCCGTCTTTGACTTTGAACCGTGGGTTTGTTATTCATCCTCCATCAGATTTTTTTGGTGTACGAATAACGAGGGTCGATCCCTTGTATGTCGGTTGATTACCAAGCAATGGCCCATTTATGAGATTTGAGCACTTTTAAGAGAGCTTCTTTTTCATCATCTTTTAAACCTTTTGCAATATTTATGGTAATTGTTGTTTTCTTCCAAGTAGGCTTATTCAAGTGAGACGGTAAATATTTTAATTCTACTTCCGGTGCTCTTTAATTGAAGATTTGCTTAGAGTAACTTCACTTTGTTTTTAGGGTCCATCGAAGGAAGTTGAACGGGGAGGTTTCATTTTTTATTTTTTAAAATTTTTTCAATTTTATGCAATAGCTCCTCCCGGATCGCATTTGGCATGAATCATTTTACGGTAAAATGAATCAGCCTTGAGATATGCTTCAATATTCTTTCTGAAATGAATCGGAAGTAAGAGGCTAAGACGTCGGGGTGGGATTGCCCACTCGAAGAAAAAAAATCATTATTAGAACTATCCTAGCAATTCAGAGCCATACTCCTCACAAACTACATCCAATGATAGTCAATTTCGGGTTTCCCGACTTATCATTATATAGAGGAGTATCGCGTGGTTTGATCTAAATTAAAGTGACGATTCATTATCAACACCGAAGGGTTGTTCTTCTCCATAAACTATCTATTAAAGCTACGACGGTCCTCAAAAAGAATCTCCCAAGTATGAGAGGTACTCGAGGATCGGCTTCGAAATGACAACAACAAGTCTGGTAGGAAGTGGAATTTTCCTACTTTAACGTATTCGTCTTCTGTGAGTCCTTAGTGAGTAATCGATCGATCCGCTAACTCTAAAGTCATCCGAGTTGGTGTAAGTTCGGGTAGGGAAAGCTTTTTCCAAAAGGAAAGAGGCATAAGATTTATGCTTGCGCCAAGATCGGCCAAGGCGTGACATACATCCATTCCCGAATTTGCATTGGAGATGATAATTGCACGGGAATCTCCAAGATTTCGGAAGCTTTTTGAGGAGCATCGACGAGCAAAATTCTCGTTTCCCGGTTATCTTACCTAATTCAAGAACTTTTCCTTATTCATGAGCAAATTCCTATCGTATGAGCAAATCTTGCATAAAAAACAATGCTAGTCTTATCAGCAAATATTATGTCAAAAACGCCAAATCTTGAAACTTTTGAATATATTCTCTTTTGGATACGAAGCTTTTTAACAAAAAATTTTCTTGATTAGTCGAGAAGGATATGGATTATTCGGCTTAGGTAAAATTCTTCGGAACCATCAGGTTCGAAATAGGAGTGGTTTTAGGCACTAGTCTTTGGAAACATCGGTTCGGATAGAAATGGGTAACCGGATGTGGGGTCTGTTGAGCGCGTACTCCCTGAAATTAGATTGCTCCTTATCGTTGTACTCCTCGGTTTTCTACGCCTCCACTACCTTTTTAGGAGACGGATTAGGAGGAATCGAGGGTCCATCGTAAGCAAAACACCCACTTCGTAGTAGTGATCGCTTTCATCTCACCATTCGGGTGGGATCATGGTATTACTAGTAGAGTACCGAAGTTGCAGGCTTGGGTTTTGGAAACAATCCACATATCATGTTTGCAAATTATTTTGAAAGGTGTTGTTGCATTCTTCATGACGGCTTTGTGTTGAGATTTTATCGTGTTTTGAATTTCTTTCTTAAGGTCTCCTTTCAACGAGTTGATTTGATTTTGCATGTTTCTCATCTTTTTGATCGTTATTGTTCTCTTGTAACTTGAAAATCATTTGAAAACTCTTGTTGAACTTTGGATATTAGGCACTTGAAATAGGTTTGTTTTGAAATCCTTGATTTGGAAAATTCGGAGCATGATTATTTTGAGCTTGAAAACCTTGATTACCATGGATAATTATTTCCATGATTAAAATTCATTCACAGCCCATTGACATTGGATTTGAATTTAAACCTATTTTGACCATTGTTTTGAACCGGAGCAAAATCGGGTGGTGCCATTTGGTTACTAACACGGTTTGGAGGGGAAACTTGATTGTAAGTACCCGTAGTCGCACATACACTAACTTGATTGTATTCATCCTAGAAGCATTTGGTTTGTTTCGTGAATAACGCACTTTTGATTTGTTTTCAATTATATTCAAAGCTTCTCTAGTCGTCTTACTCAAAAGGTTTCCACCCGCCGCGGGCATTTATGGAGTCCTTTGATCGTTGTCGTTTTTTAAACCGTTATATAAGGTATCAATTGGGCTTAACTCGTAATCCGTTGCAGGAGGACAAGCTCTAAGCATTTCCTTAAATCGTTCCCACACTTCACTAAAAGACTCATCGAAATTTTGGGTAAATCAAGTGATTTTTTTATTTATGTGACGTTGTTTCGAAGGAGGGAAATAATTTGATAACGAATTTGGTAATGAGATCCTCCAAGTCAAGTATCTTGAATTAGGAGGTTCTTTCTCGTACCAAGTTTTAGCTAGCACACCGCGATGTGAATATGGGAAACTCATTAGCTTAATACATCGTTTGGAACATTCCTAAATGTTGAGTCGATCGGTGATCTTTTGAAACTTTTATTATGAGACATGAGCATGAGGATTTTTGTTCTCTAAACCGTGAAACGGGTTCGCTTGAACCAATTGAAGCAAATTCATTTTAATCTCAAAATGATCCGTATTAATTTATGGTAAAACGATAGCTTCTCCGTACCCTTCCATGGGTGCTCGAAGTAGCTCTTCCATTGTACATTCCGCCATTGGTGCAACGATAGTACGAAGCTCGGATTCGACTATGTTTGGAGCACGTCCTTTATTTCGACGTCTCGGAATGGTTACATTTGAATTATTTGGAAAATTGGAATTTCTAGTGCGCATGCACTAAACAAAATGAAATGATAAAATAAATGAGAAAAGGAAATAATTTTGTTTACCGAATAATCAACAAACTTAGGGTAACTCTCTTAAGTAAAATAAATTTTACAAAAGAGGTGCGCCTTTTTCGTAAGTGACACAAGACGATAATTTTTTTTATCTTAGGTTCGGAAACTTATTGATGGATAATACCTCAGTTGAAGGTATTATTTGTTAGTGTTATTTTACCAACTTTGTAAAATTTATTATTTCTTATATTAATGAATTCACAAGAAAAATCAAAAAATCCGGAAGAGCAAATATTTTTGTACTTTTCTTATTTATTAATCTTCTACTTATACTAAAAAGAAAAGATTTTTTTATTACTTTTTATAATTTTAATTTTTTTGTATTTTTGATTTTCTTAAAAGCGTAACTTTCGAAGACGAAAGGTTATCCAAATCACGATCGACAAACTGCAAACGAAGGAATCTTAATCACAAATCCCCGACAACGACGCCAAAAATTGGTCGTTTAGAAACCAATTATAATACGTATAATATATAAGTATAAAGAAAATTACTAAAAATCCTTGAGGACAAAGATTAGTAGCAATTTCTACACAAAAATATTCTACGTAAGAAACCGGTAAGTGATTACTGGGTCGTTTTCCCAAAGACTTATGAAATTGAGACCTCGTTTGTTATTTGGACAATGACTTGAATTGGTTTTGTTTTCTAAAATCCTAATAGTGAACAAATAAAGGGACAATTAAGCCTAACTACGAGAAAATAATACGGGAAATTAGATTTTAAATAAAAACGCAAATCGGGAATCCTAAACGGGACCTAAAAAACTAATTTATCAAAATTAAGTCCTAAATTGATCTTTTTGGTTTTTATAAGTCTTAATTGACTAAAAAGCGAGGGCAAAAAAAACTAGACCAAAAATGAAAGAGTTTTAAGCTAAAAATCACTAAAAATATGAACGGGATTCAATCTCGTTCTTTAAAAAACAAGATTTTGCAATTTAAGTCCTACGAAAGCAAATCTAATTTTCATAGGTTCTAAATGTTAAAATAAAATTTTCTAAATTTTTTTTTATATTTTTTGACTTTTTTATAATTTTTATGAATTAAAAACGATTTAAAAAAAATTAAATGTTTAAAAATACTAAACTATTTATAAAAAAACTGGAAAAATTACGAAAAATAGCTTGAACAATGTAGAATCTAAGAAAAATAAGTTGGCGAAAACAGCTTATCGAATAAGCTGTGAAATAAGCTAAAAACTCCGAATAAGCTAAAAGAACTAAAACGTATATAAATGATTAATATTGCAATCCTAAACCGAAAAAGACCCCAGGGCACGTTGGTTGAGTGTGTGTGTTGTGAGGCATTTATAAAGGGTTGAGGAAGGTTGAGGTCGTCGGTTCGAGCCTTGCTCACCCACGATTTCCCTTTTTCCCTTTTTTTTATTTTTCAAAACTTTTAAAACAGCTAAATATGAACTCTTTTTGTGAAAACAACTTTTCTAAAAACTAGAAAATAAGCTGGAAATTAGCTTAAAAGCTTGACAAAACACTTAAAGGAAATTTAGCTTTTTATTATACTAATGCTAGCTAAAAACTTAAAATAAGCTAAAAGTGAAAACTAAATAAGCTATCACTACCCTAGAACTAACCTAATAAGCAAATGTGAACCATAAATAAGCTAAAAGAACAGTCCATACGCTGAAATAATCCAATAAGCATTTTTACTTAAAACTGCTACCAAACAGTCTAAGAGCCAACTTTGGGCTTATTTTTAACTAAGAAAATGAAACCTTATGGTAATAAGCTCTATATCCTCTAAAAGCCTAGCCTAAAAGCTACTTGAAACTATAATCAAAAGACATTTTGAACATCAATTAAGCACTGAAAAAGCATGAAGAAAAACCTACTTACAACTATTTTTTTTATGTTTTTGGTTTTTTAAGTAAAGACAAAATAAGCTAACTATTGACCTATTAAGCTAATGAATAATTAAATATTAATCTAGTAAGCAAGTTTAAACAAACATTAAGCAAACACTACAAACTATAAGCTAAAAATCTCAAATAAGCTATTTGGTTCAAACTGATGACCAAACAGTCCTTAAGGCAATTTTAAGCTTATTTCCCTATAAGCTAATGGATCCTTATGGCTTATTGAACTATACTAGCTTAAACCCTACCCTATAGGCTTCTTAAAACAACTTTTAAAAACTATTTTAAAAATCAAATGTTCTATGAAAAAGCTAATTGAAAAAGCTGAAAATTCATTTTACTCTATTTTTGGATTTTTAAATAAAAGACAATGAACTACTTTAAGACTTAAAATAAATAAGCTAATAAGCTACTTACTACAAAATAAGCTAAAACAGATCTAGCGTTTCCTAAAATCTACTTGTGCTATAAATTTTAAAAGCTAACTCCTAATCTAACTAGCTTAATTTTTAGCTTGAAAATGGCTTTTAGACAAAAATTGATGTTGATGCATTTGACAGTTTATAACCAAAACTTAAGACTAAATGAGGCAGGTTTAGGAACTTGAATTCTACACTAATAAAACACAAAAACAAATACAAAATGACCAATAAATTCAGCTAGAACAAGTTTAAGCACAAAGAGCTTATGATTCTGAGCTTATGACCTCAAATTCATACAGTTTGCACAAAAACCTATTAAAATCAAATTGAACCTAACAAAAACCTTAAAACTAATCTTATAAACTTCAATAATAGATTTGAATTCAATTTAAAGAACCAAATGGCTCTTGACAGTACTAACTCGAGTTAGTACTGCCTTGAGCCAAACACCCTTTTAAATTGCTTAAATCCATTTAAAGCTTATGAAAATAAGATTTAAGGCACAAACTAAAAATACCAGATATTTATTAGTTTATTGAAGTCCTAATGAGCATATTTCAACAATCAAAAAAGCTGCAACAATAAGCTAACAAGTTATGCTAATATTTTTTGTTTTTATGACTGTTTTATATCAAAAGCTATTAAAATGAAATTTAAACTACAAACTAAGTACAATAAGCATTAAACAATAGTGATAAGCAACATTAAGCTAATAACATCTGTAATAAGCTAATATTAAGCAGTAGAATAAGCAGACAAACAATAAGCATATAAAGTAAGCTTAAAAGAGAGAAATGAAATGTACCTTATTCCCTTTGCACAAAACAGGGATAATAAGGCTCTAAGAGCTAATCAACAAGCTCTGGCTTGTTATAAACAAGCCAGTAAGTCCATAAGCCCATCCACAATTAGCTTATCATCCATATTTAAAAGCTTTGGTAATTTGGGGAGGAATTAAGTGATCAACAAAGCTCAGTTAAGCTTTTAAAAGCTTAACTGAGTACAATTAACTAAAATAGTAAGAGTAGCTTAAAAGGAGTTTAAAAAGAGCTTATGATAAACATGATTTCTATATAATGAAACCGAATTTAAAGAACAGTTTAATATAAGAAATAGAATTTTATTAAATTCAAAGGAGATTACACTGCTTTAAAAGGAAATTACATTGAGAAAACAATTATAAGCTAAAAATGAGCTACTAGACTGAATTAAGCTACTCCTACCCTAAATCTAATCCTACTCCTAGATGCTCCCTTTGTGAGTGAGAGGATGCTTGTATTTATAGCAGGAGAAGGAAGATTCTAGGTCTTCAAGTCTGTTAGACGCTCCAAATGATCTTGTCCCTTCTTTGCTTCCAATCATTAGCTGCCCAATCTTGTCCGTTAGATCAAAAATGTGATCACTCGGATTGCCAGCGTGGCAATCCGTGTGTCAGAGGCTGTTGTGCTTCTTTAGGCTTAGTTTTAGTGTAAAAATCCATTCCTTGTGTGTTTGTTTGAAACCAACGTGTCATTCCCCTTGACATCTTGACCAATGAGAGCTCTCTTGTGACGTTTCCTTTTGCTGACATGTAGCATAGCACTCGAATCTTTGTTCCTCGTCAACAATTGAGATTTACCCTTTGTTTTTTATGCAGGGTAAAGATGGGGAAGATGATGAACAGTAAACCATTTCTCGCGCCATTTCTTTGTATTTTAACCGTTTGGGGGTTTGACTGGGGGAAAAAGATGGTTGACTTGGGCTTGTGGGGTTTGGGCCATAGGTTATGGGTTAACAGGTTTTGGTGTTGGGTTTATATAAGAGATAACGACCGTTATCTCTTTAATATAAAGGAGATAACGGTGTTAGGGTCTTTGGGCTATTTGTGTAATATGTATAACTTTAGGGGCTGGTTTGGGGTTTTTTAGGGTTTTGGCATCTTGTGGTTGACTAAGTTTGACCAAGGGTTGACTTGTGTTGACCAAAGCTAGAAAATTTCCATCTCTTGTGTGTTCTTCCGTTCCCGTGTCCGTGTTTGTCCGGTTTTGACCGTTTACTTGTGATTTTTGCATATCCGTACCTACACATTCACAAACAACAAAATACACAAATACAAGCATATTTTTGGACATTTTGATCATTTAAAGGCCATTTTTAATATAGAAAGGATATGTGATTTCTTACATATCAATACCCAAACATGCCCTTCTAATTTTCTGCAATAATCTATCTATTTCGACACTCACAAAACTTCATCAAATCACCTCCAAAACTTCACAATACATCACAAATATTTCCTAAATCCTACTCTCCATCTTTTAAATCATTTACCAACATATTTACCTTAAAAATAATAATCCACATACATGCATTATGGATACTTACAATAGCAAGAATATGCAAGATAAAAATCAAACCAATGAACCCTTTTTGGTTCTTGATGTTTGCCGAAAACCCAAACACCCCTAAAACACAATTCCAAAACTTTTCAACACCCAAAATCTTGTTTAATCTACTAGTAATTAATCCCTTGGCCTTAATCTTCAATAAAAACCAAATAAAAACCCTAGAATCATTGTCTTACTCAAAATCCTTGCATTGTTGGTTTAATGTAAGTGATATAGTGAGTATTGTAGAATATATCTTTGGTGATGGTGGTGATATGGTGGTAGTGGTGGTGGTTCTTGGGTTATGGATGCAAGGGAGGGAGAGCAATATTTATCTTTGTGTTTATTTTTTATACTGGAAGTGGAGTAGACTTCTTTTAAATGGGTTGTATGCATGATACATTTATTTTTAGGTAGATTTTAAATAAGGGGGTGTTTGGCTTGTGGTGTAGCCGGTTAGGAATGGGGATAAAGGGGGTGTTTGGTAAATTTTTTTATTTTTTATTTTGTTAATTGTAGAATTTTGTAAGAAAAAAAGTAAAGTGTTAATAAAACGTGAGGTTTAAGCTCAATTGTGGGTTTCTAGCAAGGTTCGACCAAGACACGAAAGAGAATATTTTTTTTAAATATAATTTTTAAAGTCTTCGGGGTAAAATAATAAAATATTAATTTATGATAACACGTAGACAAGCAACGAGCTAAAAGATGGCTCAGAATTATCGAAAACGCAAAAATTACAAAATCAACTAAGAAGTAAAAATAAATTTTTTACTTAAAGGTAAAATTAGAAATAAAATATAAATTTATTATTTACCTAAATTTATGAGATATTACACTCGATCCCTTTAAGGGAACTCTAGTCCCCAGAGTTCAACTGGCGACTGCAGCAGATGAGGCGGCTGCGAAAAGACGTGAGTACTTGCTTTAATCACATATGCACGCACACAGTTTTTTTGTTTTTTTTAGATGTGAGTAGAAAATTGATTTTGACGAAATTTCAAAGTGACTACTCACAACAAAGCATGGTCCTTCCTGAATTATATATAGGTGATCAGGCTATGTATAATTAAGGACTAACGATGAAATGCTCTTTTTCGTCAAGATTATTGTCATGCACTAGACATCATCAACTTCGTTTATATTGCACTAAAATAGTTCACAATAAAATGATTGTGAAAATGCTAATAGCAGCCCTAAGATCTGAAAGGTATCAAAATAGTCCATAGATGAAGACGAAATAGTTTATAATATGACCATAATTTAGTTTACAAGAATTTAGCAAAATGGTTTATAAGATGGTTATAAAATGTTTACAAGATAATGACCATCTACAGAGCAGCTGGGATAACATAGCAGGGTGCCGAAATGTAACCGACGGAATCGCCATGACACACGAATAAACGTTAAGATAAAGTATTCGACGATGCAACGAGATTTGAAAGAAAAATATCGTACAATTTCCTTAGAGAATATAGTCCTAAAATAACATCGACTTGGGTCTCATATGCAAAGAGAAAATCTCACCTTATCCATTATCGTTGGCAGTTGGCGGGTTGTCAGCAACATGGGTCTTGCTCTAACAGTCTGTAGTTTGATGATCTATCCTTTTGCAATTCTTGCACTTGGGAGGGCATTGACCGTCATGATGCAAATTACACTGATTGCATAATGGTCGGGTTCTAAGATAGCCCTTTTGCTCAACTGGGGCGGTAGTATAGGCTTTGGCACCTTCTTGTCTCCTCTTTTGTTGTTGATGATGGATATTGTGGTTGCGGTTGCTGTTAGACCCTTGATGTTCCTCCCACCTTCTCTTGTTACTTTCTGTAATTCTTGTAGACTTGGCCTGAATCGTTTTCTCGACCAACTCACGAGCCATATTAATTGCATCATGGAGGTTTGCAGGCTTTGAGAAGGTGACATTTGCCTTGATTCTCTCAGATAGTCCTCGAATGTAGCGTTCAATTTTCTTCTTCTCATGTGTCACCAATTCAGGACACATTAAAGACAGTTCATGAAAAC
>BQNB010014407.1:26861-75180 GCA_026074375.1 Tanacetum coccineum
TTGTTGATGAAGACCTCTGACAGCAAGCGGAGACAAATCTTCATCTACAGCAGCAAAAGCAAAATAAAGCGGCAGCAAAACAATAGTAGTAAAGCAAATAATAAATTTTGATGATGACATCCGACAACAAGCGGAGTTTAATCTTCATCATTGCAGCAATAGCAAAAAGAAAGGAAATAAAAATAAAGCAAAGCATAGACATTAAAAAAATGATAAAAGGTGGCGGCTAGGGTTTGACAGGGTGGCATAAAAGGCGGCTCAACTTAGCCATCTAGGTCTGAGGATCAGACTCACTCTGATACCATGTTGAACAATGAAAACCCCCGTGAGAGGTATTATATTATTGATATGTATTTATAGGGTTACATGGAACATACTAAAAATCATAAAACCTTAAAGGACCCAACCCACATTCGGGCCTGGGCCGTTAAATCCTTTAATATTTTGAACAGAACCTTGTTTACTACACGATGAAATGATGAATAACAAGCATTTGTGTTTAAACTCTTTTTGGTAACAGTTCCACACTTCTGCATTTGTATTTACACTTTTATTCAGTCCACACTTGACACTTACGTAATAAGGAGTATCTACGTTTAGTGGTGGCTCAATAGTAAGTAAAGTTTAGGCTTCAGGTTTTTAATTTTTTTAGGCCCTAGTCTTTTAAGGTACTTGTATATATATAAAGTTACTAATGTGTTTTTGTGACCGTACTCATACTAAACCCCCTCCGACCCTTTCCGCCCGCCCGCCGCGTCCAACGGCTTTTTTGCATCGTTGCAAAACCGTAGACGATAAAACGTCGCATCCCTATCAGAAATAATTAATGTTGGTTCACCATGTCGTGCAACAATCTCATCGATGTACAACCTTGCTAACTTTTCCCTACTAAAAATCCTCCTTGTATTGAGCCGATAAATGCGCTCAGATTGGTCAACCTATCAACTATTACCCAAATTCGCAACATGAACACTACGTGACCTTGGCACCTTTGTTATAAAAGTCCATAACAATTTTCTCCCACTTTCACTCAGGTATCTCAGGTTGTTTGCAATAAACTGATGTCTTTGATCTTATGCCTTTACCAACGCGCATGTAAAACACTTGCTTAACATAATAGCAATCTCTTTTTTCATGACCTGCACCAATACATTCGCTGAAGAATCAAAGTAAACATCTTGTCCGCTCCGGGATGCATAGAGTAACTCGTCTTATGAGCTTCGTCCATGATCTTGGTTCTTACACCACCCACTAATGGAACCCATATACGATCCATATAGTGTAGGCTTTCATCCTCTCTCTTTTCCATTTGTTGGTCAGTATCATTCAAATCTCTTTAGCTACATATTTTTCAATCCTTAGAACGCTTCACCTTTGACTGCCAATATCAGTCCTTTAACCCAGACAGAAATGTCACAGCCATCGCTCACACTCGTCGAGGCTTCACTCCTCTCCTTTATACTTAAATCATCAGCACTACATTTGCTTACCGAACGAGTGTACTTAATCCACATTCATATTACAAAACAACTCTAACCATCTCCTTTGATGCATATTCCAATACATTCAGATCGAATATGTGTTGAAGGCTCTTATGATACTGAAAAGATAAACACTCTTTGTTCCGTACAAATAATGCCACCAAATCTTTAGCAGCATACACCACCGCGCCTAACACTAAGTCTGAGTCGTGTAGCCTTCTCGTGGCTCTTCAAATGTCTTGATCATAAGGCGAATTATAACCGTTATCCCTATTACAGCGAGAACACATCCCAAGCTTAGTTCACGCATCACAATAAACCACAAAATCTTCTACTCCATCCGGTAACGACAATATTGGTGCATTACACAAATTGTCCTTCAACGTTCGAAATGCTTCCTCCTGCTTCTCACCTCACTCATACTTCTGATTCTTCTGAGTCAACGAAGTAAGGGGTTTAACAATCTTGGAGAAATTCTTAATGAAATGTCTATAATATCCAGCCAATACCCTAAAATGAGATCTACTTCAGATGTGTCGTAGGGCTTACTTAACTTATTCACCGCGCTACAATCTTACTTGGGACCACTTGAATACCTCGTGATATTACACGTGTCAAGAAAAAGAACCTCTTTGCAACCAAAACTCCACTTGGAGAACTTCGCATACAGCTTCTCCTTCCTTAGCAAATCCAACATGAATCTCAAATGATTTTCATGATCCTCCTTCGTCTTTGAGTATATCAAGATATCGTCAATAAACACTATGACGAACTTATCCAGGTACGGTTTGCATACTCGTTATTCATTAATGTTCATGAAAACTTCGGGAGCATTGTTAATACCAAAGGTCATAACCGTAAACGCAAAATGCCCCATTCGTGTTCTGAAACGCAGGTCTTAGAGATAACATCATCAAGCCACTCAGCTGATGATAACTAGATAGAAGGTCTATCTTAGAGAAGTAGCGCACTCCTTGAAGTTGGTCAAACAAATCGTCAATCCTAGAGAGCGGATAACGATTCTTGATGCATATGCAAAATCATCCATCCTTCTTTTTGACAAACAAAACTGGCGCTCTCCATGGTGAGTGACTTGGCCGAATAAATCCCTTATCTTGCAACCTTTAAAGTAGCTCCGACAGTTCTTGCAATCTCCGAAGGCGCTAGTCGATAGCGACAATTGCTACGGCTCCCGTTCCAGAATCAAATCTAATTGAAACTCTACTTGTCGTTGTGGCTGAAATCTGACAGGTTACAAACCGGGGAAATACGTCCTCGAAATCATTACGATAGGAAATCGCTTAACGACGGTTTCATTCTCCTTTGTACTCAATAACATCTTTGTCTTCCTCGACATACTATCTCCTGAACACAGATTACCTACACTTCTTCTACAGGAATCCTAACTAGCTACTCGAGACACATGAACACAACCTTTTGGTTAGACAACCAATCCATTCCTACTATCACATCAAAACATCCCTTGCCCTAATAGGTATCAGTCTACTAGGGAATATATGAAACTCCTGCTCAGTCTCTACACCACGAAAAATTCTATCAACTTCTTCCTACTTACCATTAGCTACTTTATCACATACCCAGGGTTGCAATACTAGTTTCTTATTTAATAGGGGCGCCAAATTTTTTTAGTGATAGTAAAACTAATCAGCTCCCAAAATCAAAATCACAGTAGCGTAGAGATTGTGAAAGGAAAATACTACCCGTCACTACATAGGAGCCTGATAGCATCAACATCATTCACATTGAAAGCCCTTCCCGCCTAGCTCGTTCTCATTGCCCTCGGGTGTTCCTTTTCCTTCCAACGCTAGCTGATTTCAGATTGATACGTCCTCCAGGTTTCCACTTAGAACAATTTGACGTAAGGTGATCCCAAACTTAACCACACCATAACAGCTCTCTGCCCATACTCTGCTTATGCTCGTATCGGCTCTGCATGCCTAACCGGTGTTCTACAGTCTCTGGCCATGTGACCCGGCCTTTGGCAATTGTAGCACACTATGCATGGTCCTTTTTTAGCATGAAAACCCTTACACCTAGCGCACTTTGGAAAATTCCCATTTTCTCTTCTAGGAGGAACTGTTGCTACAAACCCTCGCCCCCCCTTTAGCTTTCTTTTTATCTTTTCCAACACTTTCTGACTTACTCGCCTCATCCCTTTCTTTCCTTTTCTCACCAGCCTTAGCCAAAGTACCACTGCGGACTGCCTCATCAGTCAGTATCCCAGCAGTAAGAATAGCAGCTTAAATAGTAATAACGGTGGTGCTAGAAGCATTCCATTAAATCTGAATGGCAACCTATTAAGTACCTTTGTAACAAGCTAACGCCTCAGGAGTTACCAAAATGTAGGTACCAACTTTTCCAACTCATGAAAATCGATCAGTGTAACCAGCATGATCTGCACCAACCATTGAATGATTCCAACCGCCTTCCAAACTTGCTCAATCTTAATGGATGGACAAACTCCATCTGTTAGCAATGCCTTGAAGTCCCATTCCACGCCATTGCATAGTAGCTCTCGACTCGATGCTTTGACATTGAGTATTCACCTAGCAAAGCTTGCCAATGACGAACTCACGGCATACTTCACCCTTTGATTAGCCAAACATCCGCTATTATCTATCACAGATTCCATCTTTTCAATCCATCTAGTCAACGCCACCGCACCACCAGTTCCATCAAAGTCTCGAGGTACACACACCACAAATCCTTTGTAGGTGCAACCATTGTTTTCCTCTCACATTTCCATTATCATTGCCATTGTTGAGGTTGAGAGTCCACATGATCACGATGTTCGGGATGATTTTCTAAAAGTACGTTGAGCAATGAGTTTCTCTACATCAGGAGGGTTGTTAGGGTTTTCCTGTTTGAACCATGTTTCTGATAAGACATAGGATTATATATATTAGACGATATACTACCGATTTCATAACCCATGATATCACATTTCCCACAATGCTATATACGTACAAGCATAATCAACCAATATGTGTCAACACCAATTACATGTAATCATACTTGCAAGTCCATTTGTGTTGTGGCGCAATTAGATTATGTTGTACACCATAATTATAGATGCCCCCTTTCACGCGTGTACTCGCTCCTATGAAAACACTTCTTGAAATCAACACATCATGCAACACATAACACATTTAATAAGGCACATAGCACACAAGATAAATCCTAAAACCACTTCTCATTAATAATAATCGTAATCGAAAATAACATTTCCTAACATGGTCAAATGATAGAAGAAATACTAAACATCATCGCAATCAAATCATTGCACGAGTAGTCGGGATCGAGGTCGAACTCAGCTCCCACCATGTCCAACCATCGTCAGCTCATGGGTATGACTACTAGCTCGTAGACTTCAAGGACTGAAACAGTTTAGTCATCAGTAGTCAACCAACCGTTTTGCATATTTCCCTCTGTGGTGGTAATGGGTAGAGAGCAAACATTTTCCTTTGGTCTTCCATTTTGGAGTTGGGTATGATCCCACGAACCCTTATTTTTGTTGTAAGAAGGAATGCTCATTCACACTTCTTCTTCTTTATCTAAAAAAAAAAAAAAGAAGTGTGGTATTCTTGGAAACCTTGAAACATTTTCCTTCCTTTTCTATCTCTTCTCCGAATCACTCCAATCGTTTGGTCACCTACTTTTCTTCATAGTCATACTCACTTTTCTTTACACAAGATATAAGTCGATGGGTATGGCGGCAGCTTACGGTTTTATCGCCATACTTACAGCTAGAAATTGGTCGATATAAGCTATAAACCAATTGAGCGCATGAATTTCCCAACGAAACTTTACGCCTTAGGAGACATAATATATAAATAAGGAAGAGTATCAACGCCATCAGATAGCTATGGCGACGAAGAAAATAAATACTAGACATATATATTATATATATATAAATATATAAAAAAAAATATAAATTATTATATATATTAGAATAAAGATATATAGTATATAATATATATAATATATATATACTATAATTATATTCGTACTACAAAATAGTAAACGAATAGACAATTGGAAACTTTAAAATATATCCATAAAAAGAGATTATTACATACATACACACAAGAACATAGTACCTAAATGCAATCTATATGAAGGTCTTATTATAGTACTAGCCAATCTACCTATCTTCTCTTTAACCTAGCTCTTATCACCAATCTGTCACACCCCGCCAAGGTGGAATCGCAAGGCTGATCAATAGCATCATCACAACACAAGTCCATCAAAATAAGAAAACTAAAATTAACTTTCAATAATCTTCAGATCAAACATGTTATGACAACGCCCAAAACAAAAATCCAACATATAATGCATGAAGAACAAAACATGACAAATTCAATTGAAAACAAAAAAACAGATAAATCATAGACTCCGCATCAAGCTAGTGGTCCCAACACTAACTCCTCTCCTAACCCTTTCATATGTTTGCTCACCTAAAATGATGCTGAAAAAACGTCAACATAATTTGTTTGGTGCGATTACAATTTTTAAGACTCACTTATGACACCGCTATCAACAAAAACAACAATTACGAACATATATAGCTTGCTATTTTATCACAAAATAAATTCACAATATCTGGTGGATCGAACCCCCAGATCCCACAATATCCTTCTCACAAGACTGACCCAACTTGACTAGCTAAGTCCGTTCTGGTCTCACATAAGGTCATAGTCATCCTCACATACACAGTCTTACCACAATTCATAACACATAGTACAATAGCACCTAACAATAATATAGTTCGGAACACTTAAAAACACAATCATGGTTCATAATACAAAAAATAGTTTTGTCATCATTTCCATCCCAAAATATAAGTAAAATGAGACTGTAAAACACCCTGATGCAAAGCAAATTTTTTTCTGTTAATATTTTAATTCCATTCTTAAGTTACGATCTTGCAAAGAATCAAAATAAACCAATACACATGAAATGTAACCATCGAGATTATTGTCACACACCCAAGTCGATGTAAAAAATCACAACGATGGATACTCCTATATCCTTATCTTGATTTCAACTCTTCTATATAACTCTTCAAACTTGCTAATATCAAATTTTACCTCCCAAACTTTACTTCTTCAACTTCATGCTATTTACTCAGTTTTTATAGTCACAAAATGACTCTAAATAAAATACTTAAACACCTAATTGGTTCTTTTCCTCACATCTCAAAGCTCCCCAATGAGTTGTGAGCTTCTATGATTCTTGGATAAAAATAATAGTGAGTGTAACCATTTTATAAAAATTCAACATCATAAAGTGTTCAGAATTTGACCAGATTCGACCTTCAAAAAGTTTAGCTTGAGCAGACCCATTTAAACACTTAGGAAAATTCTACAAAAATTCTAAAAAATCATTAACATCAAGAACCTGCTACAATAGCAATCCTATTAATTAAAAAGATGTTTTGACATGGTTTTTGACCTCACAAACACAACTCAGAATCTGCCCCAAAAACTTAGTTTTGACAACGAATCTTGTTTGATTAATTTGACTAACTTTCACTCACTTTTAATTCATGAAACCACTTGGGTTGGAAATTAGACTCTTTGTAGTTAATTTTAGGCTTAAGAAAATCAATAAAAGCTATCCGTATGACCGAGATATGGCTCTCGCAAGATGACCTACAATTCTACCCAGATATCTATTCCGAATTTAGCATAATTAACCTTAATTAACTTACCCATAACCCTAATTATTAACCCTAAAATGATTTTTAATGACCAAAATCTCTTAATTACAGATTATTTACAATAACTTAATCCATCCTTAATGATTGTTACATTAAATAAAATCAATTGAATTGAAAAAGGATTTAGAAAATATTACCTTAACTCTTGAAAATCAAAACCCTAATAATTTTTGGGTTTCCCTTTGTTCTTTGTGTTGTTTGACCGGCCAAGGAGAGAGGAGAGGAGAAAAAGTGATTTTTGATTAAGTTATGATTTGTATTTATAGGCTTATGAAAAGATAATTACCAAAAACAAGTTGTAATCAAATTGGGGATTTTTCCCTCTTGTTTCAGCCGATCCACTCAACCACCATTTAATTATATTTTTTTATTATACATATACTTTAATTCCTAAGAAAAAACCTTTAATTATTTGCCAAACCCTTGAATTTTTCTAACTAGTTTTCAAACTAACCTTCGATTCTCACTATTTTTAAAAATAAGAAAAAGTACTCTACAAGCTATAAAAAAATACTAAATTAATAAAATAATATGAATTACAATACATTGTACGGTACACAAATATCACGTACATACATTGAAACTACGCAAAGCTTTCAAATGATTTCATTTCCACAAGTACCATGATTCATCACTCATGTACTTCCATCTCATACACATATAAAACACATAATGACACACATAATCTGAATTATACAAGCTTTAACTAACCTGCTAAAATCTCAGTTGTCACACTATGGACGTGTCGGACGCGTCGTTTGACATTTTAAGCCATTTGCGGGACAAACCTCCCGGAACTTGATCAAATAGAGATATAAGCATTTACATGAAATAATTTTAGGATTAAAAGAACTATAAAATGCTTAACATAGAAATTAACTACCGTCCACACGGTCACTGATCCTGCCGGATACAGTAGAAGTCAATATCATTGAGAATCTGATAGAACATCCAAAAATTTACGTTTTATGCAAATGTTATCATGAAATATGAAATAACTTAATAAAATAAGTTTATTAGAATAATCTGAGGTATTTAGACGTGATTTGACTTATTGTCGCGTAGGTACGCGCTGCGTGACGTTTTTCGCTGTGCGCGGGAAGTGATTGTATGCGACCGTAGTCGTTTAGAAAATTGAATTTGAATCAAAAGTGATTCGTTCATATGGAAATTTAATATTTGACAGTAGGTTAAATCGTAACTATTTAGCGAAAATAGAAGTCAACAAAAGTCAACTGTGAACTTTTTGTCATAGAATTTTGATGATATCGTAGCATGTAGATATGTAGTCATGGTATTTTAAAATACAATTACCTAGGAAAAATCACCAGTTATCACAGTCTAACCCATTTAAAAGAAGTTCGTCCCAAAATTTAATTCGAGTCATCTAGTATCAGGGTGTAGGAAAAAGAGGTATAGGTGTTTAGCATGATGTACTGACTTTCCTTTTTCGTTCAGTCTCTCGAAATGAGGTTTCCATTCGTTTCTTAAATGACTTAGTTCTAGATGCTGGCTTGAATATTTCTCAAAAGTGATAAAGGTTTTCGCCGAAGGGCATTGTAGATTTTCCATTGTTTTACAGTTCGTTAGCTTTCCTGGGTGTCTGAAATGCGAGATTTTAGGTCGGGTGTTCGTAAACAACCCATTATGCGATGTGTCAGTGCGATGTTCTAAGAGTTTCTGCAGTGTCTTTTTCTCGGGTATCTAGTCGATTCAATTAGATCTATAGGAAGTAAGCATTCGTCACATCACATCATATGTTTTGCTTTATCAGTCATTATCTTACGTTCTCTCATCATGGTATGTCTAGGCTCTTTCTGGTCAAACCATTTGTTTGTCTCCTCTTGTTTGCATAGTGTTAAGTAATCTAACTACTAGGGTCGTGTGAATAAGAAATCCTATATGTATAGGCAACGTCGATTAAGCGTCTTAGAACTTAGGTTGTTGAAAATGAATGTGTTGTTTTGTAAAAAGAATAGAGTTTAGTCTGAACCGCACTCAGTAAGGTCAAATTTTCTAGTGTCATCACGATATGTTGTCTAGCTTTTCAAGTGTTGTGTGTACATAGAACATGGCGACTTGAACACCCTTCAAGACTCACTTTCTTGTGGTCATTAGTCTTTCTAAGGTGGTATCGGTGCTTAAAGCTGAAACTACTAGGCAATCCTAACCATTTATTTAGTTCTATGGTAGATTTCCTTCTAGTTTCCAAAGGTTCTTTTCAGGGGTTTTCTCGAGTTCCTCTCTACCCCGGACATAAGCATCAAGATGTCATCTATAAGCCTACTTAAGTAAGTCAGTTCGTTTTGAAATAGTCGTACTGAAAAGGAATAAAATGAAACTACATGTAGAGATTTCGTGAGAAGTGGTAACCTTATCGAAATTAAGTGGCAAGTCCTATCATAAGATCATATAGATAGATGGCATCCATAAGTGTAAACGTAACAAGCCATGTAAAAATAACTACTGAAGTCTATTGATTCATATGTTTAGCACAAGATTTCTTACTACTAAGAAAACTGTGACTTCGAAGTGAATCTACTCTATTAGACTCAGCAATTGTTATCCTTTCTTATAGTAAAGGACTAATGCTTGTACTTAGAACTAGATGGAGGTCAATTTCATCATGAAGAATTAGAAGTCGAATCAGAACTCAATGTTGTGGTCATAGCTTATGTGGCTTAGTCAAAGGTTACTAGAAGTTGAAATCATGGCGCTTCTATCCAAGCTTATCATACTAAGTGAAAAGGAGTGTCAGTCTAAAGTTACTATCAGGCGGCTATATAGGCGATGGTAAGCTCTCCTGTACTTGAGCAAAATTATCATTATTCTTAAGCTATGTAACAACTTTGAATCTAACTTAACTCCACAACTCAAAAGAACTATCATGAAGTCAAGCTAAGCATCAAGTTGTTATTACAACTTAACGTTTTTGAAAAGTTTGTTCCATTTTGGGTTCACCCAACACAAACGAATGGGTATCTATGGCTTAGATTGTTGAAATTAGTGAAGAAAGTTAGTGGTACAGTCGAGTAAATCGTGAATCGAAGGGATTTGAGTTTCGTTACTAAAGAAATCATTGAAGAGGGAATCATTGACTAATTATCGAGGTAAGGACTACGTAAGATTGAAAGATTATTAGTGTTGCATCTCCGAATGAAGGAGCGATCGCCATACATTATGATTAAGGAAGTAAGAATGAAGGTTTCCCAATGGGAAAATGGTTGTTTCAAGGCAATTGAAAGAATTGCGAAGGAATATCAAATTAGGAGTACGAGGTTGGTAGCCGTAGTCTTGAATTAGAATTATGAAGATGATATTTGTATGATACACAGGGTCTTATCTATACAGACCATGAGAGTCTTATGTACATGTTTCGTAAGAAGGTTCTCTTGTTGAGTCGAGTAGCGTAAGCGAGGTTAGCAGGGGGTTACGATGGAGGCGTCCTTATTGTCTAGAAAAATAAGCGTAGTTGTTGACGTCGTATACCGAAAAGAAGGGTAGGACCAGTTAGAGTTTGAACAATGGGGGTGATCATTGCTAATGAGCTCATAGTTGAATAAAAGGGATTTCAGAAGACAGCCCATGATGTGAAAACATCAAGGAGGAATGTGTAGTCAGGTGTATTAGAAGTTGAAGATTTTGATCTATGAGTCGAAGTTTCCTAACGGCAAAAAAAATATGGTTTCAATGACTTGAAGTGTTTAAGAACTTTCATAGATAATCAGAGGTGTTTGGTTCGTTTTCAAATGGCTAAATAGTATGTAGACATAGTGCGTGTCCCTTCTTGGAGGCATGGTTTTAAAATTTGTTAACGACGTTTATTTGAGTATACCATTATAAAATTTTTGACCATAAATGTAGTTTGGAGCAACATTGTATGAAGTTTTCGTTTATTACAGTCATTGTGAAAAGTTGTTTGTAAAAATTTATGTATCGACTAAGCGATTTTTCATATGTGGTCTAGATTTTTGACTTTTAAGAAAATTTGACGTGTGAACATGTGTTCAAAACGATTTATATTTAAAACCATCGATCATACAGAATTCCAATTTTTTATGTACTTCGTAAAGTTTGTTAAGAAACTGTTTCAATCGTAAAAAAAATTTAACCGAGAGACTTCGGGTCATCCATACTGGTACCATCTCCGGAACATGGACACTAGGGCGGGCATTGTTATTACGGATGATGTGAGTAACTCAGCCTAAGGTCATCACTCTCTCATGGATCCTATTATCCTATTTGTAGTCTCTATGGTCCTAATTGTATGACAAGATCACTAATTGCAATTACGCTGATCCGTGGGTTGTTCTTAGTACGACTAAGGATATAATCCTACTCATCGGCTTAGAATGTGGTGTATTTGGATTTACTATCAAGGTGTGTGGTGTAGGGGAGACATGACATGTGATAACCTTGGCGTAACAGTATAAGGCAACAACCGAGTAGTTGTGTACCCAAATTAGTATGTAACGAAAGTATTTCGAGATAGTGTTTCATAAATTAGTGTATCCCAAATAGTATATCCAAAATGATATATCCAAAATAATGTATCCCATCCGACAACTCAAAGTTTGGGAGTATCCGAAATAATGTTTAGTATAGTATTCAAAATATCAAATACTAGTATAGGCCTGCTTGAATAAGTAAGCAGTAGCAAAGTATGAGTATGCAAAGTCAACATATAAGAGCATTGCAAGGCAAGCATGTCAGCCAAGTATAAGCGATAGAGATCATGTAGTAGTATGAGTATAACATATGTAAAGCTTGCAAGGCAAGCATGAAAACACGTATATGAAATAGTGGTGATGTAGTAAAGTAAGACAAACGCGCGTAGTACAATCATAAGACAATCACATAACACATAACACATAAAACAGGTATGTACATACAAGGTCAATGTAATTTTAGGTGATCTTAGAGTTTTGTGACCCCCCCCCCCCCCCTCTAACATAACTTAAGAGAACTACCCCCATCATTTCATAATCCTTCATAAATTAGGCATAGTTGATCAGGCTATGCATAGTTTAGGAAGAACTATGAAATGCTCGGGCTAGTCAATGTTCGTCATGTTTGAGGTTTTACAAAAACTTTTGTTTGGTCATAGTAGCGTTTTTATTTTTGAAAAAACGGGCATTCTTTATAATCTTGGCTCTGAATACCAATCTGTCACACCCCGACAGCGACGGAAACACAGGGCATGACATTTTGATTACGTTGCACAAGATACAAGATATACCATGATTTGTCACATGAAAATTTAGCTTACATTGTTACATTTGATGCGGTCTTGAAAACAATGTACACATGTCTTTAGGAAAACGTCTTAGTCAATGATAATACTTGAACTCTATTTACCTTCTGTTCAAAAGCTGATCACACCTAAAAATGATACTCTAAAAGGGTCAACGTAAAGTTGGTGAGCTCGTAGGTTTAGATGTAAACCCAGTTGTTGTGCCAATGTTTTAAGTACTGGACAATTTTGAAATATGAAAACAGAATGCATGCATTTGATTTAAACTTCCAACATATCAATCTCATGCTATCATAGTGTTTGATTTCCACATAGCAAACCCATGCTATCATAGTGTTTAAATTTGATTCATAGAATAGCAATGATACCAACCATTCATAATGGTCTGAGTACTTATAGTCCTCTGCACCTATAGCCTACCAGCTGGATCTAAACATAGGTCAGCAAAATTGTCCTTACATAGAAGTTCACATAGAACTCATGCACAAATGATTTGTTTCGCAGAACTTTTTCATATAGTCCTCATGTCATTCACATAGCAGTCATAGGCACATAGCATTTACCAAAAAGTATGAAATTGTTTTGCGCAGATGAAAACAGTATGAAATAAGTTTGAGTATCATTTTCCCCCAACGGAAAATAGTTTGAATAGTGGGGCTACGAGAACTCACCTTAACAAAGGTAATAAGTAGCAAAGAATATGATAGTCAAACAACGGCATACAATGGCTTCCAGACACGACCTAGCAGTGTGACTGATTTAGAATTATGTTTGAAATTGATATTTGAATCTGATGCATAGGAGTTTTGAAAATGTTTTCGTATTACTGGTTTTAGTGGTATTGGTTTCCTAGTGGTTGGTGACTTAGACTCGAATGAGATATACTAAAGTATGTATGTTAGATAATATACACTTATACTATTTAAGAAATTAACCAAGGAAAAAATAACAAGGACTATCAGAATGATAGACACTAATAAGTATGCTCCGGTAAATCTATCCGGTAGCCTCAAGTTACTTAGTTTAATTGTATAGATTATAAGTAAAGACATGTTTTAATTACGCTAAAACATTTATAGAAGTTTTATATTTTATAAAATTATAAAATAAGTTTTTCGTCTTTTAGTCGATTTATTAAAATAATAATATTTTATTATTTTGTCTTTTTGTCAGATTTTTAAGAAAGTGGAAATTTTGAAAAATATTTTTATAAAATTTCGGCATGACCCGTTCGTTTATAAAACGTTTTCCAATGTTTTAAACCTCATTTTCCAAACATTTTTCCTAAAACCAATCAATTCTGATAAACGACCAAAAGGGCTAACTTAACTATACGAGTGTAAATCGTTTTCAAAAAAATCCGTTCTAGGAGTTTAAAATGACTAGTTCTCACTTATTGGGCCTTGAGGCCCAATAGTAGTCCAACACATTGTTACTAGTAGGGGTGAGAAAAAAAAACCAAAAAATCCGAATAAACCGAAAACCGAAACTGAACCGAGCCGAAAATAAACGAACCAAACTAATAACCGAACCGAATTTGTCAAAACCGAACCGAACCGAACTACGAATTTGGTTCTCGGGTTGGATATGGGTTTGGTAGTCTGAACCGAAAACCGAATTTATATAAATATATATATATTTTTTATATATTTATATATATATAAAAAGATCAATAAAATTTTATCCTAATATAAAAAAACACTTTTTATTTTTGAAATAATCTTTTTTGCTAAATATCTATGTATTTTTTTTCTTTTCTTTAAATAAATAGTGTAATTCGGGTCAACCAAAAAACCAAACCAAATTCAAATTTGATTTTCGGTTCAGTTCTCAGTTTTTTCATTTTGGTTTTCGGTTCGGTTCTCAGTTTTTTCGGTTCGGTTCGGTTCGGTTTTCGGGTTGACCCAAAAAAAATTTAACCGAACTAATCGAACCGAATAACCCGATAACCGAACCGATCAACACCCCTAGTTACTAGTTATAAAACCCGATTTAGGCCCAATACTAAAGCCCATTTAGAAAATAAGTCTAAAAAATAACCCACAAAATATAGCCAAGGCTCACAGACCAAAACTAAGCCATGGCTTGGGGTTAGCTTATTGGGCCATGACCTAATAAGCCCTAAATTAGCTATCCTTAGCTTATCTTTACGCCGTTAAGCTATGTGAGTTTCTTTAATGACAAAATAAGCAATAAAATAAACCATGAAAATAAGCCGGACCACAATAAGTTCCTCAATAAGCCGCGGCTTGTTGGTCCTTATTGGGCCGTGAGCCATATAAGCTCAAAACAAGTATGTTTAGCTTTTTAATAAGCTAATAAGCTATGTAGTGCTTTTAGTTCTAAAAATAAGCTATCAAAATAAGTATTAAAAATATGACAAATGAGGTAAATGACCAAAGTTACTTCCTTTTTAGTTCCTTGTTGTGTTCGAAACATATAGGCCCAAAATAAGCTCTCCAAAGCTTATAAATAAGCCAAATAAGCTATCATCTTTAAAAAGCAAATAATGTATTTTCACCAACGCAACCACTACATTAAAATGACTAAATCCTTGTTTCCCTTTTCTTTTGTGTTCGAACCAAACGCACCTTTTATAGTGTTTCGTACATTTTTCGTGTTTGATTTTTAGAAAACGCACCGTACAACTAACATCCACATCATAAGAACATTTCAAAAATACATGAATTAGAAAAATGACCTACAAAGAGGGTTTGAAAGACGAAGATACGGAGACCGACACGAAACCGACAACCCAAATGTTGTTTTTATAAACCTACGCCTATTAGAATCAATGATAAGTGTAAAATACACATATTCATTTATGCTTAAAATAGCCCAATTAAACCCAAAATAGACCAAAAATGGCAATAATATGCTTGTATTTGTGTTTCGTGTGTACAAGAACGGATATATCAAAAATCACAAGAAAACCGTCAAAAACGGGCAAGCACGGACACGAGAACGGAAGAGTGTACAAAAGCCGGAAGCAAAGCCATGAAAAAGTCAACCCTCAGTCAAACAGTCAAAGGAAAGTCAAACCATGGTCAACAAAAGTCAACCATAAAAAGACAAAATCCCTAAATTGCCATTTCAGTCCCTCAACTTTCAGAAAAGTCTAAAAATAGTCCCTAAACTCGTATTGGGCCTCAAAACCCTAAATAACCCTACCCGGATACCAAATACAATTCAAAAGCCCAAAAGCCCAAATCATAAGCCCAAAACCCTAGCCCAATCTCTTTTACTAAACCACAGGGACTAATATTGCAATTTCTCAAAATCATTTTATACTATACCTTGAGACAACAAAAGAGAGGGACTGAATTTGTCAAAGCGTTGCCCAAGTTTAAAAATAAGTGACCTCGTTTTCCAGTTGTAAAAATGCGCGAAGACCTGATTACTGTTCATCGTCATCTCCAATTCACCACTCAGTTAATATCAAGGGCAAAGGAAATTGAGGCTCCTATAGGTCAATTCCAAAGCCATTAACAAGAATGCCAGGGACAAATTAGTCTAATCAAATGGTTTTAGTAACTCACTCTCATGATCAAGCCACGTCAGTAATGGAGAAAGCATAAGTTAGTGGGTTTTTTATGCTAAAACACCTCAAAAGAAAACAATTGAGTCTCAAACGATTGCCCACGCTGGCGATCCTGTGAGCACAAATGTGAATCCCACGGCTTCTCAAATCAAGCGCTAATGATTGGATGAATGAAGGAGTCAGGATTGGCAGGAGCGTGTGATGCAAGCAATGACCTAGAACCTTCTCTCAGCACTTATAAAAAGGCTCTCACCTCACACACACATACATCTTCTTTTTCTAGCTTTTTCACCTAGTGTAGCCTTAGATTAATGCTTATTGTAATTTTCATTTTAAATCAGTTGTAATTGTCTTTTATCTAATGTAATCAAAGTTTTTTTTAGTTAATGAAAACTTAGTGTTGCTTTTAATTTCTCTTAAATCTCTCTTTAATCAAAAGCTCTCAATAAGCCAAACTGTCTCATAAGCTCAATTCAGCTCTCAAGAGTCTATAAGCTCTTGATTTGAGCTTAATTAGCCTTAATCATACTTATAAACTTAAGAATCAGCTTAAAATATATATATTACCTTTGCTTAAGAAGTGGAAAGCTTAAGGAAGGGGAGTTAGCAATGGATGAACTCCCAAGGACTTATACTTGCTTATTTTAATAAGCCAGAGCTTGTAGCAAAGCTCTAAGAGCATACTTATGCCTTGTTAAGCTAGGCTTCTTGTAAGTTTTCTTTAATTTTAAGTTGTAGCTTAATTAGTTGCTTAATATTTAGCTAGTTTTACTTAGTTGCTTATGTGTTCTTATTCCTTCTTATCTAGTTACTTAATGTGTCTTATTTGTGTTTCATTTTGATCATTGATTAAGTTTTTATATCTGTTTTTAGTTAATTCAGTTTATAGTTAAGTTTATCATGTCTGTTATAAAAACATCTAAAAAAACCAAAAATATTAGATAGCATAATATAGATCTTTGATTTCTAGTTAAATCCAGCTGTTGATTCATGTTTATTAAGCTTATTTTAAGCTTATAGTTATCTGGTATTTAGGTTGTGTCAATTGGATTTCATTAATCATAAGCTTAGTCATTCTGTCAATGTCCTTAAGGAGTGTTTGGATCTAGCTTCTTTGACCTCATTAAGTCAAAGGCTTTTGTGCAAAACACTTGAGTCAGCTTTGATTTCACTTAAGATCAATAGGAAAACAGATTTCAAAAGTTAGATTTTAATTTTCAAAAAGTTATGGCTTAAATTGCGTGTCTCAGCACCAGGGCAATCTGTCTATTTAACTTTGCTTGCTAGAATTTGATCCAAAGGCCCAAAGCTTGGTTATCACTTGGTTTGTGCTTTACCACACTCAATAAGAGTGGTCAATGCAAGGTTTACCTCATTAGGTAACCTGCATTTTTGAATTGGCCTTTTACAATTTGCATCAGCAGTGGTAACTACCACGTTATCATTTCTTGTCCAATTTAGGTAGTTAATCTAGGGTTTTAGGCTTTTAAATTTTAGTAAGCTTAAGAATAGTAAAAAGATTAATATAGATTAAGAGCTAATCGATCATTTCCCAAGCTTATTTACTTTATACAATTTAGCTTAAAAAGTCATCTAAAATATCATAAAGGTCCAAAAACAGTATCAAGTTAAGAATTAGAATTTAAGATTTTGATATCAGCGTATAATGTAGGTTTTTTGAATGATATAAATTAGATTCTAATTGATATTAGTTGTGCAAAAGTTTACCTCAGTCTTAGCTTATTGAGCTTATTACAATAGTCCTAAATTTGTGCTTTTCAAGTTAAAAACTGAGTTTGCCTCTTTGTTCATCAATTTCAGTTGGCTAATTTTGTTTCTAGTTCAAAAAGCTTTTCAATCCTAGCTTAAGCACAATATAAGCTTGGCTAGAACCACCCCTTTTTCTTTTAAGTTTTAAGCGTAAAGTTGAGCCTATACCAGCTAATTTAGTAAAAACCAAGGTAAACCCCTTCATTATGTAAACAACTTATTGATAAGCTCTTTTAGAGCTTATTAGTGGTTTTCAGCTTATTGTGCTTTTATTAAAGTTTTTCTCCCCAACTTTGCTTTTATAAGTTTTCAATAATAAGCACTTTATAAGACTCAACTTATTTTAGGCTTAATTGGACTTAGCTTGTAATCGGGTTGGGCCTCAGGGTAAGTAGTGAAACTTAGTGAAACTTTTAAGTTTTATTAGTTTTCTTCGTTAGTCCTTTTAGTTTACACTGTTAGTCCTTTAAGGACTAACTCCATTAGTCCTCAGTTAAGTCTTTGTTAGTTTAATAATTTTAATTAATTAATTAGGTTTAGTTTTTAATTAGTTTAATTAAAGTTTAATAAAATAGTAAAAATTAGGGCTTTTATTTTTTTATAAAATTCTGCACTTTTTCTTTTTCTAGTATAATTTTTATAAAATTTTTAGGATTATATTTTTAATACTTTTATCATTTTTATACTTTTTAATTAGTTTAAATCTTAGAAAATTCATAACTTTAAAACTAAAAACCCAAAAATAGTGATTCTTTTTTCTAAAATTTTCTTTTTTACTTATTTTACCTGGGAAAAATATAATTTCAATTATTTGCTATTTTTTAGGATTTAATTTGATTTAAATAGATTTTAATTAATAAAAAAATTCAAAAATAATCAAAAAAAATATTTTTCTTTTTCTTAAAATTTTCTTTTGTCCTAATTTGGGTTTAGGAATTTAGATTGCATTTTTAGGACTTAATTTTGATTTACTTGCTTATTTGTCGCGTTTTATTTGTTTCCCGTTAATCATTTTAAATGTTTAATTGATTTTAATTGTTCAATTTTACTTGTTGCTTTTATTTGGTAGTTATAGATCATAAAAATATCTTTGCTTTCATTCAAATCATAATCCGAGCTTAAGCGAGGTTTCAATTGCACAAGTCGTTGGGGAAACGACCTGGGTGATCATTCTTCCCGGTTAAATATACGTATTATATATTATATTATATATATTTTTGAGAGTGGATTTTACTAAGGGTAACTTGGTAATTTTCTTAATCTCTTGAATTATTATTATAATTGTGCTATATTAGGCAAGTTTATAAATACACAATCAATTTTTGGCGCCGTTGCCGGGACTATTTTAAGATTCCTTTGTTTTTTGTTTGTTGATTTGGTTTGAAGATCCTTTCGTCCTCAAAAGTTTCATTCTTGTTATAAATATCAAAAAATCCAAAAAAGTAAAAAATATAAAAAGTAAAAAAATATTTTTTTTTCTTTTTAGTATAGCTATCATAGAAAAAAAATATAAAAAATCAAAAATATAAAAAAATTGTCCTTTTAAAAAAGAAATAAAATTAACAAAGTTGGTAAAAGAACACCAACATATAATACTCTCAATCGAGGTATTATCATTTCAATTTCTGGTGAACTTGGAATATAGTTCCCAAATCAAACCAAATATTTAAAAACTTGCCATTTGTGTCTCTACGAAGTACGGCTCATCTTGAAAAGAAATTTTTAAGAGCTACCGTGAAGTAGTTGATTAATTGGTTTAAGTCTCTTCCGTGGAACCGTTAAAATTAATTGTTAATTAATATTCAAAAAACCAAAAAAAAAAAATCTAAAAATATTATTGTAATTTTTGTTTGCTTTTTAATTTCTTTATTTTTAGTGCATGCGCACTCGATCTCAAGCTCGTAATCGAAATCGTCGACAACAACAATTAACAACGGTTATTGTTGAGGAACCCGAGTTTCCAATGGCCGACAATCGTACCATGGCTCAAATGCTACAAGCTCCCATCGAGGGATACGAAGATGCAATAGTTGTTCCACCGATAAATGCAAACAATTTTAAGCTTAAACAACCTTTGATTAATATTGTGCAAAGTAATAAGTTCACAGGTAGACAAGACCCTCATAATCACCTTCGATTTTTCAACAAAGTCACTTCAACGTTTAGACATCCCGAAGTTCCGAAACACTCGATTAAGCTTTTGCTTTTCCTTTCTCTCAGACAGTGAAGGCCGAGATTGGCTAGATAAGGAACCTCTAATCAATTCCCACATGGGATGACCTTGTTTAAAAGTTCATAAATCAAATTCTTCCACCTTGAAAACAACTTACCTTCGAATGAATCAACTACTTTTTACCAAAAAACCAAATGAAACTTCAAAACGAAGCATGACGTTTTAAAGGACTATCTTCGTCAATGTCCTCACCATGGTTTCTGTAATTACATCAACTTGATACGTTTTATAATTCCTTGAATACCAATGATCAAGATGCCTTAGATTCCGCCGCGGGTGGCAATTTTCTAGATAAGATGCCTCGAGAAGGTTTAGCCATAATCGAAAGTAAATCAAAAGTGCGTTACTCAAGAAGTCGTCCAAATGATTCAAGAGCAATTACGAATGCTCCCGTCTTCGACTCTTTACCTTCTATAATTCCTTTCGAATTCAACAAAATTGCCCGCCTACTTGAAGACTAAATGAATATTCGAATGAGCCGGTTAGAGAAAGCGATAGTGAAAAGCATGCTACGACTCTTGCTACCTGTCAAAGCAGTCAAGGAAGTTTGTGTCACATGTGGTTCAAACCATAATTTCAACAATTGTCCGTTAACTAGGAACGATTTTCCCGTTTTTCAAGATAATATTCATCAATTCCAACAAACCGCCGCCGTTGGCAATTTTGTTCAAAGGAATCCTCCTAATTTGGCAAACCAAATGAGACCACCGGGTTTCAATCAACCAAATGTTCAAAGCAACCAAGGAACCAAAGCCGATATCAGGAAACATTTCAATTCCGAATCAAACCGTGGAGTGAAATTTCAACAAAACCGACAAAACAATCAAGGAGCCGTTTTAATCCAAGCCCACCAAACCAACCACCAACAAAATCAACCTTTGGTTACTCAAGCTTTCCCTACCGTTTCACAAATTCAAGGTTGATGTTCCTAAAACGGATTTTGAAAGTTATCTAAGGCTAATGATCGAACATGAATAACTTGCAAAATGAAGTTGATAATTTAAAGAAACCAAAATATTTCAAAGAGTTTACAATGATTTCTCAAAAAAGCAAGATGATTTTCAGAAAGATGATGCTTCAATTTCATGCAAAGCTATCACACACCAACCAAGCTTTAAGTTCAAGTTCGTTACCAACCAATACCATTTCCAAACCCTAGGGAAACGAAGCCAAGGCAAATTACCACACGAAGTGGTGTCCCATATGACGGACCTCCAATTCCACCACTGGTGGTGGAAAAGGAACCCGAGGTGACAAAGGATATGGAGCTACCTAGCACCGAAGACATCCAACCTCAAGTTGTCCAAGACTTAGGAAAAGACAAAGAAGCAATCAAAGAGCCTTCTTTAGCTCAAACGACCAAGACTAATTTGCCTTACCCTTCAAGATTTGCAAAAGAGAAAATTCGAGAAAAGGATGATATCCTAGCTTCAAAGTTTATGGAAATTTTCCATAATTTTACTTGGAGCTAAGTTGACGCGAATGCTGCTCAACATATGTCAAAGTTTGCATCCAAATGTTTCAAAAAGATGCTTAATAACAAAGACAAGTTAATCGAGTTAATCAAGACACCTTTGAAATGAAAATTATAGTGCGTTGTCCTGTAAAAATGTCTTCCGGAAAAAGCTAGGTGACCCCAGGTTTGATTTGCTTATTCCATGTGATTTTTCCGGAGTTTGATAATTGCTTTAGAGCCACTAAGCCGATTTAGGTGCTAGCAAATCTCATGCCTCTTCCATTATGGCTAAAAGCTTGGACTTCCGTCCCGGGCCTAAATGATACTACAAGGTGTTAGAATTAACCGAACCGAACAATTTTCCAACAACCTGGTGTAGCCGAAAATGTTTTTTGTCAAAGTAGGAAAGTTTACTTTCCCGGCCGACATTTGTTTGTTCTTGATTTCAATAGACCGATCCTCGATAACCGTTGATTAACGTTCGAGACCTTTTCTTTAGGACAGCTCATAGCCCTCTATAATTGAATGAGTACGAAGGAGAGATAACGCTTAGAAAATATGATCAATCTTTAACCCTTAAAATTGTGGTATAACTCCTTCTATTTCGTACAACAATCTCGAATCGTTGAATAAAGTTGATCTTATTGATGTTACGTGTGAAGAATACTCCCAAGAAGTCTTAGATTTTTCTGACTCAGTTGCATATGGCAATCCTTCTCCCGGATACGATCCGATTGTTTCAAATTCTTCTCTAACTCTCACTCCCATTCGGGGAATAGTGTTTTTCTACTCTTGAAGAAGCTGATACTTATTCTTGCTATAAGGAAAAGCGGGATTGATCCAACTTCACCGAAGTGGATGAAGCGTACTTATGACCCAGAAGGACAATCTCCTTCACGAATCTCTTCTTCAATAGTGATCCTGTCACCTCACGACATTAAAAAGTTACTTACCATAAATCAAGAAAGAGCTAAAATTTGTAAATCTGGCCGAATCTTCAATCGATACCCTCCCGAGGTGAACTAAGGACTTACCACCTCAACTCGAAATACGCATTTTTAGCAGATAACAACTAGTGCCTGTTATAATTGCCAAAGATTTGAGCGAATGAAGAAAACAGACCGCTCACATAAAGGTCTTAATCCCGAAAAGCAAAGCAATGCATGGAAGCTCTCTGACAATTACAAGGGAATAGTAAAAAAAAACCCGGAATTTTGTTCTCATAAAATTCTAATGGAAGATGACTATGAACCAGCGGTCCAACATCAGAGAAGGGTTGATCCAAAAATTCATGATGTCATTAAAAAAGAGCTTGAAAAACTTCTCGACGCTGGATTGATCTACCCAATCTCGGATAGTCCTTGGGTGAGCCCAGTACACTGTGTACCAAAGAAAGGAGGAATGACCGTAGTAACCAATGATGATAAAAATTAGTACCGATAAGACTTGTAACAGGATGGAGAGTATGCATAGATTATCGTAAGTTGAACGAAGCTACAAGAAAAGACCATTTCCCTTTACCGTTCATGGATAAAATGCTTGAGAGACACGGCAGGAAATGAGTACTATAGTTTTCCTCTACGGTTTCTCGGTTATTTCTCCAAATTCCAATATGAATCCCAATGACCAAAATTAGACACATTCACAATGGCCCCATCGACGGAACGTTTGCTTATCGTCGCATCCTTTTGGTTTATGCAATGCGCCAGGCACTTCAAAGGTGTATGATGGCAATCTTCCATACATGATTGAAATACAATGGAAGTCTACATGGATATTCTCGTTTTGGAGATTCTTTTTCTAACGTGCCTCACCAATCTAGAAAAAAATGCTTCAATAGGTGTGAAGACACCACTTAGCTCCTAAATTGGGAAAAAAACATTTCATGTAAAAGAAGGTATCAGAGACTCGGACATAAGATCTCGAAGAAAGGAATTAGAAGTCGACAAAGCTAAGATACGATGTGATTCTAAGCTATCCGTCACCCAATCCCCACCGTTAAGGGAATTCAAAGTTTTCTCGGGGCATGCCTGGGGGGGGGGGGGGTACCGTTAAGGGAATTCGAAGTTTTCTCGGGCATGCTGGTTTTTACCGAAGATTCATCAAAGACTTTTCAAAGATCTCTCGACCCATGACCCATCTCTTAGAGAAAAACACTCCTTTTATCTTCTCGGAAGATTGCATTCTAGCCTTTCAAACATTGAAAAAGAAGTTAACCGAAGCTCCAATTCTCATTGCTCCGAATTGGGACCAACCTTTTGAAATCATGTGTGATGCAAGTGATTATGCAATAGGTGCGGTTCTAGGGCAAAGGATTGAGAAGCATTTTAGACCAATTCATTACGCGAGCAAAACGATGACCGAAGCAGAAACAAATTACACAACAACGGAAAAAGAGATGCTTGCAGTAGTATACGCTTTTGAGAAATTTCGATCATATCTTATCATGAATAAAAGTGTTGTTTACACGGACCATTCCGCTTTAAAATACCTCTTCAACAAGAAAGATGCCAAAGCAAGATTGCTTAGATGGGTTTTACTTCTCCAAGAATTTGATTTTAAAGTGATTGATACCAAAGGAGCTGAAAACTATGCAGCCGATCACCTCTCTCGTCTTGAAAACCCGTATGAGAATGTTTTTGATCCTAAGGAGATTAATGAAACCTTTCCTCTTGAGACATTGAATACGGTGACTTCTCATGATAACCAAAGTACCCCGTGGTTTGCCGATATAGCAAATTACCACGCGGGGAATTTTCTCATCAAAGGAATGTCAACTCAACAAAAGAAGAAGTTTTTCAAAGATATAAAGCATTACTTTTGGGATGATCCCTATCTCTTTCGAATATGTGCGGATCAAATCATCCGTAGGTGTGTATTTGGCCAAGAAGCTCTTGAAATCCTCAAGGCTTGTCATGAAGGACCCACCGGGGGCCATCATAGTGCCAATATCACCGCTCGGAAAGTATTTGATGCCGGGTTCTTTTGGCCTACCATATATCAAGATGCTCATTCAATGATCAAATCTTGTGATGCATGTCAAAGACAAGGCAAAATTTCACATCGAGATGAGATGCCTCAAAATGCTATCCAAGTTTGTGAAATTTTTGATATATGGGGCATTGATTTTATGGGACCTTTTCCATCATCAAGAGGAAACAAATATATCCTCGTAGCCGTCGATTATCTTTCCAAATGGGTTGAAGCCAAGGCGCTCCCCACCAACGATGCTAGAGTAGTTGTCAAATTTTTGAAATCCCTTTTCTCCCGATTCGGTGCTCCGAGAGCAATCATAAGCGATCGTGGGACCCATTTTTGTAACGACAAATTTGATAAAGTTATGTCTAAATATGGTGTCACCCATCGTCTTTCGACTCCTTACCACCCTCAAACGAGTGGTCAAGTTGAAGTCACGAATCGAGGTCTCAAAAGAATTTTAGAGAGGACGGTAGGAGAAAACCGTGCCTCATGGTCCGACAAACTAGATGATGCATTATGGGCTTTTAGGACCGCTTACAAGACTCCAATTGGATGTACTCCGTACAAGTTAGTCTATGGAAAAGCGTGTCACTTACCCGTCGAACTAGAACACAAAGCATATTGGGCTCTTAAGCATGCCAACTTCGATTTAAAGACCGCGGGCGATCATCGAAAGCTTCAACTCAATGAACTTAGCGAGCTTCATGATCAAGCTTATGAGAATTCGCTAATCTACAAGGAGAAGATAAAGAAACTACACGATTCCAAGATAAAGAACCGAATCTTCAATGTTGGTGATCAAGTCTTACTTTTCAACTCCCGATTAAAGATTTTCTCCGGAAAGCTCAAATCCCGATGGTCCGGACCTTTCACAATCACCGAAGTTTATCCTTATGGCACTGCCAAATTGTCTCATGCCGATGGTTCGAATTTCTAATTTCAAAGTGAAACTGCCATCGTTTGAAGCACTACTGATGGAGGGATACACACCATTGGTTATACCGGGTTTCCAAACTTTCCCCTAAGGACAACTAAATTTAGGATCGAGTCGAGCTTGTGATTCGTGTGACAATAACAAGCCGCTTCATGGGAGTTTACCCCATGCTTATCCTTTTCTATTTTCTTTCTATTTATAATGTGTTGTGATGTGTTGTGGCTATCCTCTTCATGTTTCTTGTTGTTTGTTGTTTGTTGTGATTTTTGTAGAATTGACCCAACGATTTCTAAAGACTCTCGTGTCCGGTGTTGTATCTTGTTTCACTCGAGCTTTACATTTTTTTGTGTGAAATTAGTTTGGGGAGATCCGATATCCTTTCATCTTATCGATTCACGTTTATCTTTGCATAATTCATAAACGGCTTAGATTTTCGTAGAAACCCGACTTTAAACATTGAGGTACAATGTTTCATTTTAGTTTGGGGAAGAGAATCTATCGATTTGATGTTACCTGCTTATTGTTTTGTTCTCACGTACCCGTTTTCCCACAAAAATAACAAAAATTTTAATTTTTAAGATCATATTTGTAGGATAAAAAATGAAAAAAAAATATTAGTAGTTGAAAAGAAAAAAAAATAATAAGTGTTAAGACACGAATGTAGGTTTTCCGTTGGTGAGAATAAAAAGTAATTTTTGACCCGATCGTACGTGTAGAGTTCTAGCTTTCTCCCTTAACAATTAATGATGATAGTTTGTGCTAGTCTCATGTAGATTTTAAACATGCTAGACTTGAATCATTAGTAAATGAAATACTTGTGATAATCTCAAGATGATTTTAAATTTATGCCGGAGTTGGACTTTTTATAGGCTAAGTATTTTGCGAATATCTTATGGTAAGAATAAGAAGTAATTTTTAACCCGATCGTACGTGTTGAGTTCTAGCTTTCTCCCTTAACAATTAATGATGATAGTTTGTGCTAGTCTCATGTAGACTTTAAACATGCTAAACTTGAATCGTTAGTAAATGAAAACTTGTGCTAATCTCAAGTAGATTTTAAATATGCCGAGTTGGAATTTATATAGGCTAAGTATTTGCAAAGTTCTTTTGTGAAGAATAAGAGATGATAGTATTAGTTACAAATTAGGATGCTAAACAAAGTTTATTTGGAAAGCTTAAAGGCTTATAAGAATAACTTATGGTTTTTCTTCCCAGGAATTCTTAAAATGATTAATTATACGTGTTCTCTTTAATTTATACAATTTAGAGTTTTACTCTTAAAAGTCTAATCAACATATTCAGAGAAAAAGCTTTGTCAATATCGTTGGTAAATAAGAATTTTAGTTCAAGTTTATACTTTGGTTTTCTAAAACGAAATTTTTCTATTTGCAAAAATAATTAAAAAAAAATCGAGAAAGATGTAGTTAGTGAATAAAAAGGATGCAAGTTATAAATCCTTAAGTGTTAATAATTAATATGCAAACTCCATCGCAATAAAGGGCATTTGTCGGTTCGCTCCCGATGTGACATCGAAAGAAAGGATGGAGGATGTATATTTAGGGTTGGTATCATAATAAGTACGCGAGCTCTTGTCGGAGGCGAGGCCGATGTGTCGTCGAAAGAAAAGTGATACCGATTCCTAGCCTAATAATGTAAATAGTTATAATAATGTTGCAAAGTTAGAAAATAAATAGTAAAAGCTTCATTTTCTAAAACCAAGGTATTCTTCTTTTGAATTAAGGTTTGCAAAAATCTACAAAGCTTTTTCATCGAAAGTTCATGCGTTTCGGTTAGTATTCTCCGGATGGGGTGTCAAAAGCCTTAGCACTTACCCGATGACTGTGGATCGCTAGAGAAGAAAGTCATTCATGGGACAAGTGAACCAACGATGTCTTGGCTAAGGAGGTTTTTGTTTGCTTTTGAGATGTTGATATTGGCTAAGTGATTAACATATATGCCCACAAGGGCCCATGTGTAAGCTTGGTCGGATTTCATCTATCAAAATATGTGGATCATATTAGTTTAAATTATTTGGAACACACACACTAAATATATGATTTTATGTCAGAGGAATTCACAAGTTGTATTATAAGTAGTCTTAGGCATCTTAGTTCGTAGTTAGCGAGAGTGTCTGTATATTCTTTAGCTAGAAGCAAAGGATAGCACATCAGTGAATTACCTCCTCCACTGACTCCGCGGGCCCTCCGTCTGACACGTCTCTATGTCCCTTTTGCTGACTCATTCATTATCAATGCACTAGGAGCTTATTCAATGATCCTAAAAGGAGATACACAACATTACGGTCACACTGAAATACATCTACCATCATGTCACACACTATCGATATCAGTTGAGTCTCGTTCCTCGGTTCGTCTTCTACATTATCCACAGCATCTCTCTCTCATCGCTCTCTCTATCGACGGACAAAAATCAAGCTCGCGTATCTAGTGGCATCACGATACAATCAGGTGTTTTACTATCACTTTTTGATCTCTGTGTATCTCGTCATCAGATAAAACTCTCTCGTTTTGTACGATGTTTTGCGCAAAGTTTAGTTAGTGGGGTAAGGTTTCGAGGTATATTAGAGTGACTATCAGCGTGAATGTATCGCCATTTTGGTGTATGTTGGCGTAACAATAGCAAAGAAGCTTCGCGCCTTATGCAGATAATTTCTGATGCGAATTTGACGTAAGAGAATTCACTACATCGTACGCTGTCTATCGCGTCACAGTAAGAAATGTCCCACAACGTAGCTCATCTATATCTCCACCACTGAACACAACGATCATTCTCCTTCAAGGTGATCATACTTACCCGGTTAAATATATGTATTATATATTATATTATATATATTTTTGAGAGTGAATTTTATCAAGGGTAACTTGGTAATTTTCTTAATTACTCTTTTGAAGTATTATATTTTATATATATTTTACGTGTGTAAAACTAACTCGACCAGTTTTTGGCGCCATTGTCGGGGACTAGTGTTTAAGATGATTTGATAATCTATTACTACTAAATAAAAATCTTAGAAAATGGGAATTCGGGTGTTTTATAACTTGTGATCTCTTATCTCTCTCAACAAAAATCTTTGCTACTTTTCAAAGGTTTAGTTTGGGGATATAAGGCATGTGATATTGCGTGAGGACACACAATCGTTTAGTTTGGGGAATTTTGATAAGTGTAGAATACACATATCCATTTGTACCTAAAATAACCCAATTAAACCCAAAACAGACCAAATGCTTGTATTTGTGTTTTGTGTGTGCAGGTACGGATATATCAAAAATCACAAGAAAACAGTCAAAAACGGGCAAGCACGGACACGAGAATCAGAAGAGTACAAAAAGAAGTCAAAGAATCAAAGCCGAAGCCAGAAAAGTCAAGCCTCAGTCAAATCCAGTCAAGATGGTCAAAAATTGGTCAACAAAAGTCAACCAATAAAAGACAAAACCCAAAATATTCCATTTTAGCCCCTCAACTTTCAAGAAAAGTCCATAAATGGCCCCTCACCTCTTATTGGGCTTTAAAAACCTTAATGGGCCCAAAAACCCCATACCCGGATCCTAAAGCCCAAAACCTTAGCCCACTTCCCTTTTTCATAAACCACAAGGGCCAAACTTGTATATTTCAAAGTCCCTTTATAACTAAAATGAGTAAAAAGAAAAGAGAGGGACTCAAATTGCCAACTTCCCAAAGTTTAAACCATTTTTACCCGTTTTCAGTTATAAAAAAAACACGCGAATCCTTTTTACTATTCATCATCCCTTCCATATTTAACCATGGTGAAAACAGAGGGCAAATGGAAATTGAGGGTTTAATTGGACAATTCATGGAGTCGTATACATGATGGCAGGGTTAGAAAAGTAATCTCAAAGGGCTCTCACTAATCTCTCAAGTATGGATCACACGTCATCGATGGAAGAAGCACAAAGAGGTGTGGGATTTGCACTAGACCCTCTCACAAAACTAGCACAGCATGTCATATCAAAGAATGACATGCTGGCAATCCTCAGGTGTCCACAAATGTGATCCAACGGCTCAAGAAAGAAATCAACAATGAAAGAAAGATCAAGGGTGGATGATTGATGAAGTCAAGGGGCTAAAAGGTTCTTTGTTCAGCTATAAATAGGCCTCACCTCTCACACGCACACTATCTAGGTTTTTAGTCGCTTCTAGTCTAGCTTAATTTAGTATTTTTCTTAAATGTAATTTACCTTAAATGATTTGTAATTCCCTTTTAAGTAATGTAATCAGTTTCTTGAATTAATAAGATTCAGTTTTATTGCATCATAAGCTTTTTCAAATTCATTTTCAAGCTTTCATTTACCTATGTTAAGCTACTATAAGCTCTCATAAGCTCTAATAAGTCTTTAAGCTTATTATTGAGCTAAATCTTACCTTAATCATATTAAAACCTTAAAATCAGCTTAAGATCTTATTACCTTTGCTTTGAACTTTTGGAAGGAGAGCCAAACATGGAAGGGCTCTCATGGACCCATACTAGCTTATCAATTTTGATAAGCTAGAGCTGTGAGATAAGCTCTAAAGAGCACACAAGCTTCTGTTCTAGCTGAAGCTTTAGTAAGTTTTCTATTTACTTTTATGTCTATTTAATTTCTAGCTTTAAAATTGCCTAATTAGATTAGAATTGCTTAAGTGCTTATTAGGTTATCATTTGTGCTTAATTGATTTATAGTTGCTTAATTGAGTTTAGTTTAATCTTCTTTTGCCTATTATTAATCTGTCTTTAGCTTAAATATATTAGATCTTTGATTTTCAGTATCTGTCCAAAAAGTCATAAAAAGCCAAAAATATAGTAGAAAATTAGGGTAGATCTTAGATATTTGCTTATTCAGTAGTTAAGTCATGATCATTAAGCTAGTTTTAAGTAGTTCATTGTCTGAAATTAAGGTCTTATTAGTTAACTTTACATTTTAGATACTTAACCAAATGCTGTCAAGTTAGAAAGAGGTGTTTGGAATTGCATGTTTTGACCTTCAAAAGTCAAGAATATTAGGAACTTTTGTTTTGGTCAGCTGAGTTTTCATAAGTAAACAGGTCTTAAAAGGGTTTGAACAATTAGTTTAAAGTTAAAATGATATTGTGGCTTATTTAGTTTTTTTAGCACCAGGGCATTTTTCTTTTGAATTTCACTTGTGCAATTTTTGATCTAAGCTCTCCAAGGCTTAGATCTTGCTTGCATTTTGTTTATACACTCTATTTGAGTGTGTCTAAGTGCAGGATTTCCCTTAGGAAACCTGCACTAGTAGAGTTGCACTTGTGCAAAGTGCACCAGTACTAACTTAAAGTTAGTACTGCTGTCACTAGTAGCCTAGTTGTTAGTTAAGTTTAAGTAGATTTTAGGTGCTTAAATTCAAATAGAATTAAGTTTAGGTATAGCTTAATATAGATTAAGTTTTAAATTTTATTGTCTAGCTTATTCTCCTAGCTTATTTTGCTGTCAAAAGTCATTAAAAAACATAAAAAGCCAAAAACAGTAGGTTAGATACTTAGTTTCTTAAAATCTTAATTCTAGCTTAAGATAGTAGTTTTTATAGCTTAAATAGATAGATTATAAGTAGCTTAACTAGTTTTCAGAAGCTTATAGTCTAGTTTTGTCTTTTGAGCTTAATAGCTTAATGAGATGTTGTGCTTAATACCTTATTTTCTGAGTTAGCTTGTTTCATGCTTAATTTCAGTAGCTTAAAAGTACTTCTAGCTTAGATTTCTTTGCATTTATAGATTAAGCTCATCATAAGCTTTCTAGAACACTTTTTCTTTTTTACATTGAGCTTAATTTGAGCTTATTATAGCTGCTTTAGTGAAAACAATCCCAAACACTCACTTTCTGTAAACAGCTTATAAATAAGCTGTTTTAGGGCTTATTACTTAGTTTTAGCTTATGTTCCTTTTGTTAAAATAGCTTATTTTAGTCTCCTTATTGATTCCTAGTATTTAGTTTTTCGTAAAAATCAAAAATAAAAAAAATAAGAAAAAGGGGTTGCCACCACACTCGAACCCACGACCTCCCACACACAACACCAATGCCTTAACCAGTTTGCTTCAATAGCTCATCCGTTTTCATATCCTTTCATTAAACTTTTATACACAATTTAGTTTTATAAGCTAAATAAGCTGTTAAGCTTATTTCGTGGCTTATTTTATAAGCTACAACTTCGGGCTTATTTTTCCTAGGTTACTTATAGCTTAAGCTATTTTCTGAATTTTTTCTAGAATTTTTACTATAAGTTTAGTTTTTTTAATCTTTTATTTTCTTTTAAAACTTTAAAAAATCATAAAAAATAGAAAAATAATCAGAAAAATAAAAATCTTTTTTATAAAATTTTCTTTTTTCTTTTTTATATAAAGTTTGAGAAAATTCATAAAAAATAAAACTCTTGAAAAATGGGATAATCGGTGTTTTTTTTATAAACTTGTGATCTATTAGCTCTCTCAACAAAATCTTTGCTACTTTTCTAAGTTTAATTTGGGAAGTTTTGGATGGTATTGGGTTATAATGCATGTAATATTGCGTGTGAGGTCACGTAATAGTTTTAGTTGGTGGAATTTTGATAGGTGTAAATTACACATATCGGTTATCACCAAAAAAGAACATAAATGACCAAAAACATACTAAAAATGGCATAGATATGCTTTTGTTTTTCTTGTTTTTTGTTTGTTTTGTGTATGCAGGTTACGGGATAAGACAAAAAATCACAAGAATAAAACGTCAAAGTCGGGCAACACGAACACGGGAAGGAAAAGAATGAACAAAGTGTACTAAATGATGCAGGGAAATTCAAAGCCAAAGCAAAAAGTCAAGCTCTCAGTCAACTAGGGGTCACAAAAAGTCAAACAGACTCAAGGACAAAAGTTACACATTCAGTCCTTCAGAAATCCAATACGTACAATTATGACCTAAAGCCATTCACTCTTTCCAATAATCCAGGGGACCTTTTTGCAAAGATTTTAAAAGATATTTCAATAGGTTTTACACTAGGACTTTTGTTTAACAAAGACAAGGACTAAGATTGCCAATACCCTAAAGTTATACCCCCCGTTTACCCAATTCAGTTAAAACTAAGAAAATGGCGCCAAAAAAATAACACGTTCACTATTCATCATCACCCTCACCTTTTACCACAGTCAAATCAAGGGGCAAGTCTTAATCAAATGGCAAAAAGGACAATTCAAGGTATAATGAACAAAATGGCAAGGTCAAATTAGTCATCTCAAGCTTCTTATTGGCTCACCCAAGCTAGGAGGACACGTGGAAGAGAGGAAGCACAAGAGAAGTGGGAATTTGCACTTAAATCACTCAGAGAACAAGCACGAACGTCACATCTATGGATTGCCAGCTTGGCAATCCGTGTGAGAGATCAAACGATCCAAGGGCCATAATCAACTCTCAAATGATTAGAAGATCGTACGGATATGATTAGAAGGAGCGTGTAGCTCAGGGGCTAAAAGTTTCAAAGATACACTATAAATACTCACACTCCTCACACACATTTTATCTTCTTTTTCTGTTTTTAGAATAGTAGTAGCTTTTAGCTTAATTTTTAGTCAAATGTAATTTACTTTTAAGTGTAATCTGTTTTCAAGTAATGTAATCAAGTTAGTCATTAATAAAAGCATTTTAGTTTTCATTAATCTCTTTTCATTTCTAAAGCTCTCATCACTTTCAAAATTCAAGTTACTGTCAATAAGCTTCTATAAGCTCAGTCTAGCTCTCACTAGTCTATAAGCTAGTGATTGAGCTTAATCATACTTTAACAATATCTTAATCATAAAATCAGCTCAAATTACCCTTGCTTATTGAACTTGGACTTATGGAAGGGGAGCTAGGTTTGGAAGAGCTCCCATGGACTTTACTAGCTTATCCATAAGGATAAGCTAGAACTTGTAGATGCTTATTTGAGCTTATGCTTCTGTTTAGCTGAAGGTCTTGGTTAGTTTCCTTTTAATTTTATTACTTTAAATTTCTAGCTTGACATTTGCTTAATAGATCTCTTAGATTTACCTATTTGCTTATTAGTAGTTTAAACTGCTCATCTAGTTGCTTAATTGGGCTTATTTGTGATTCATTTTGCTTATTAATCATGTTTTACTATCTGTTTTTAGCTAGTATAGTTTAGAGCTTAGTTTTTCATAGTTTGCCTTTAAAAATCATAAAAACCAAAAAAATTAGTTAGCAATAGTGTAGACCTTTGATTTCAGCTTTAGTAATTGTTGATTTATGACTGTTAGGGTAGTTTTAAGCTAGTGAATATCTGGTAGTAAGAATTTGCTAAGTGGATTTTAAATTGATAAGCTACATGAAATCTGTCAAGGATTTTAAGGAGTGTTTGGAATAAGTTTTTTTGACCTTTTAAAGTCAAAATTATTTGGTAATTTTTCTTTGGTAAGCTTGATGTTCATGATTGATTAGGATTTAAGAAGGTTTTAGATAATTGTTTAAGCTTGAATTCATTTTTAAGCTTAATATTTTTGTGTCTGCACCAGGGTAGTTTTCTTCTTATCTTAGCTTTTTCAAAATTGACCCAAGCATTCCTAGTCTTGTAATTTGCCTATTTAGAGTTCATATTCACTCATTGAGTGAGTTTAATGCAGGTTAAACCAATAAGGTTACCTGCAATTGTGATCTGCCCTCTTGGTCAATTGCATCAGTTAAGGTACTTGCAGTTTTAACTGCAAGTCCTTTTAAGCTCAAATTTAAATAAGTAATAGTAGTTTTTAGCTTTTAAAACTTAGTAGTTTTATAGTTAACATATAGCTTAACTTGGGTTAAAACTAGTTTTCTAATTTCTTGCTTATTTACTTAGGTACATTTGCTTTTAAAAGTCATAAAAAAGCCAAAAAGACCAAAAACAGTAGTAAGTGAATTTTAGATTATAAATTTAGATTTTCAGCTTGTAAGGCTCAATTTTATGATTGATAATGAAAGCCTTTTAGTGGTAGAGTAAGTTTACAAAATCTAAGCTTCTGTCATAGCTTAATGAGCTTAATAGCTTAATTTGATTTTGAGTTTTTAAGTGTTCATTCCTGAGTTAGCCTTTAGATCTTCAATTTCAGATAGCTTTTAGTGTTTAATATTCAATTAGCTTTTCAATTCTAATTAGTAGGCATCATAAGGATTCTAGATCAGCTTTTGGTTTTTGATTTGAGCTTAAAATAAGCATTGTGCAAGAGTTTAAGTCCAAGTAAGCCATTTTGAGCTCAAAGGCTCACTTTCTGAGGACAGCTTATTCATAAGCTGTTTCAGAGCTTATTTGTCATTTTCAGACAAAAAGTGTAGTTTTAAAGTTGTTTAAAAACAGGTTTTTAATAAGTTTGGATATTTAGTTTTTGTTAAAAGTGAAAAAAAAGAGCAAAAAGGTTGTAAGCCAACCTTGAACCCACGACCTCTTGCTCAATAGCCCAAAGACTTTACCATTGTGCTTCAATAGCTCATCCGTGAGTTATTGAACACACAATTACTTTATCACCTTTTTGGGCTTGTAAGCCCATAAGCACTTCGCAGCTAAATCTGCTTATTTAGGGGCTTAATTGTTTAGCTTTTCGGTAGTTTTTATTTTTCTTGTTATCCTAGTTCCTTTTTAGATTTTCCCTGATTTTTTGGTAATTTTCTATTTAATAGATTATTTTTAATCATTTTTCTAAGGTTTTAATTTTCGAAAAATCATAAAAAATAGAAAAAAGTTTTAAAAAATACAAAAAAATAGTTTTTAGTTTTAGAAAAATTAGTTTTAGTTTTACATTCAGTAAAATCATTTTTACACCTTTTAAATTTTTATTTTCATTTTTAAGCTTTTATTTTTAATTTTAAAAATAGAATTTTAATTTTAAGAATAGTTAAAAATAGTTTTCTGAGTTTTTATGTTATTTTAGACTTTTCTAAGTTTAAAAATCATTTTTTAGAATTTTTAGGAATTAATTTGCTATTTTCTAGGATTTAATTAGATTAAATTAGTTTTTAATTCATAATAAATTCAAAAATAATCAAAAAAAATATTTTTCTTCCTTAAAATTTTATTTTGTCTTATTTTAAGTTTAAAAATTTAGTTTCCATTTTTAAAGTTTAATTTTGTCTTATTTGATTTATTGTCGCGTTTTATTTATTCCCGTTATTTGTTTAATTATTTTTTAATTTGCTTTGTATTGCTTATTTATGTTTGCTTTCAATTATAGGTATAGATAAATCAAATTCCTTTGAGCTCTTATTCAAATCATTATCCAAACTAAGGCGTGGTTTCAATTTCATAAGTCGTTGGGGAAACGACCCGGGAAAGCAAACTTCCCGGTAATCATACGTATATTATTATTATTATATATTTGTATAAGAATTTTCCTAGAGGGCTACTTTGGGAATTATTCTCTATACTTTTGTGTATTAATATAATATAGTGTATAAAAACTACAATCAGTGTTTTAGGAGACGCCCAATCTTTGATTGATTCAATCTTGGCAGGGTCAACGTGAATACCTCGACAGTCAATCACTGACCAAGGACTGTACTCCTGTGAGATCCAGAATTCACACTTGGAGAACTTGGCGTACAATACTTACCTTCTTAAAGCAATTTCAAGAATCTACCTAAAGGTGTTCTTCATGAATCCATACTTACTTTTGGAGTAGATCAAAATGGTCACGAAGAAGGACCATAACAAACTTGTCCGAGATACGGTTACACACCCGGATTCATAAGGTCCATGAACACAGGCCGGGTGCATTAGTCCAACCCAACAAGGCATGACTTGAATTTCCATAGTGACTAGTATCGAGTCCTGAATGCGTTCTTATGAATGTCATCTTTCTCAAACTCCTCACTAGTGGATAACCCTGACCTCAATCGATCTTTGAATAAATACTTACCCTTGAAGCTGGTACCAAATAGTCATCTGATCCATGAAGGTGGGTAACCTGTTCTTCACTGTCCATTTTGTACACTTATCCATGTAATCGATCACATCCGGAAATGACCCATCTTTCTTCTTTAACAAACCGAAACCGAGCTCCCCAGGGTGAGGAACTTGGTCTTATAAAGCCTTTGTCCGTAAGTTCCTGTAGTTGCTCCGCTAGTTCCTTTATTTCGGACGGTGCTAATCTATATGGTGCCCGTGCTACAAGTGTAGCACCAGGTACCAAATCGATTCGAAACTCCACTTGTCGAGTGGGTGTATATCCCGGCAATTTGTCGAGTGGGTGGTATACCCGGCAAGTCCTCAAGAAAGACTTTAGGAAATTCTTGAACAACTGGCATATCTTCAAGTCATTTCTCCTTTGACTTGTCTTCGTCTTTGGTTACGGTGATATTTGCTAAGAATACGTGACATCCCTTCGTTAAATACTTGTGAGCCTTATTACACGAGATGATGTTTAATCGGGTCCCGTGTTTATTGCTGCTTCCGTCACCACAAACGATTAAAATTTCGTCTCCAAAAGGAATACAAACGATCTTTTCCGCACAAACAATAACGGCATGGTACTTTGCCAACCAATCCATACCAATTATTACGTCAAAACTACCTAGTTCTACGGGCATTAGGTCTATGTTGAAAGGATGATTTAAGAGGTTTAACGTACAACCCCGGATAATAGTGTTTAACCCAACTATTCGCCCGTCGGCTAGTTCGACATTATAATCATGATCTAATGCAGTCGGAGTGATAACAATTCGAGAGCTAAATGCAGTAGATACAAAACTCCTATCGGCACCGGTAACAAATAAAATAGATGCATTTCGGTTGTTTAGGAGAAACGTACCCGTGACGACATTATTGTCCGGGTTTGCCCCTACATTGCCCACGGCATACACCTTTTCCTGAGCCTTGGCATTTCCAGACTGATTACCCCAGTTGTTGTTGTTCTTCCATTTTGGGCAATCCTTCTTGAAATGCCCCTGAGCACCACATTCAAAACAAGCCCTCTGATTAGCCCTAGTGTTGACATTTGGGGGATTCTTGCAGTCACGACCTAAATGACCAAATCGTTTGCACTTGTGGCATTTGGGAGCACAAGGACCATCATGGTGATAGTTACATTTGGAACACAGAGGTCTAGGCCCTCCGTATGGTCTCCTGTCATCATTTCCTGCAGCATAAGCTCTTCCAGTGTTTTGTCTCTTGTTTGGTTGCTGATTCTGGTTGTTCCTGGCGGTGTCATCAGACTTTCTTTTGTTGTTAGCCTGACGTTCAGCCCAAGTGTTGATCTTTTTGTCCATGAGTTCAGTGGCGAACTCAATGGCATCCTGCATAGTTTTTGGCTTAGTCTCCATCACACTGCCATGGATCGTGTCGGGCAAGCCACCGACATATTTCTCAACTTGGTCTATTTCTTCCAGAAACATCCGATCGTACATTAGTGCCAATTCTTGGAAACGTTGGCTACAGGTTACCACATCGGTACCCTTCACCTTCAAATTCTACATTTCAAACTCTAGTTTCTTAATTTCGCCCCTTGGGCAGTATTTGCCTGTCATTATCTTTTTCAGTGTCCTCCATGGCATTGCATGGGCAGCTTCAGGAATAGTGGTCTTAACATGGGAGTTCCACAATGTAAGAGCATTTCCTTGCAGGGTACACGTAGCAAATTTGACGTGGCATGCTACTGTACAGTTGCTTATGCTGTAAACAGAATCCATCTTTTCAAACCACTGAGTGAGTCCAACAACTCCCTCAGTGCCCTTGAAGTTCAAGGGTTGGCATTTTAGGAAGTCCGAGTAGGTGCATTCACGAGCAACCTGCAAACAGGCATTCTGGTACCCTATCCTGAAGTATGCTAGTCATCCCATTTTCAGGTTGCATCACATGCTGCCAGTGCAGCAGTAACGCCTTCGTTAATCATTGCCTGAATTTGGGCGTTGGTGACAGATGTAGTGGTATGAGTGTCTGTGACTGGTGTTGGTGTTGCATCTGGGTTTAACCTCGTTGCCTCCTCTTGGTCCATTTTTCTTTAAATCACAAGAAAACATAATACCCGTTAGATTTCATAAAATCATAACTATGACATAACATATACACATTAAATAAAAATGAGATCACATCACACAGTGAAATGTATAACTGTTATTGAAATTAACCATGGTATAACCAAATCGACATTCATTTATAATAAATTTGATTTCATAGATAACGTAATCCGTCCATTTCATATATAACTTGGAAAAACATACATGTTCGGTTTAGATACAAAATGATTACTACACTTAGGTTACAAGACAAAAGAAACAACCTAAAGCCATACTAGCCGGGATATACCCGTAACACTTAGTATGCTGTACAAGATAGATAATACCTGAACAAAAGACCTATACTGGGTAGCTAAACAAAACAAAAGATCTATACAGTCTGCTAGCTGGGAATAACCCATAATACTTAACAGGCTGCATAGCATAGCTACAACATAACCAAATCTAGGAACTGCTACCAGCCTCCCCTGGTGCATCAGGCTGTGTCGGACCTTTTGCGGGTCCATGTTGCCTCTAAAACTCAGCCATCTGAGTCTGTAGTCCTTTCAACAACTTTAATGCCTTAGTCAACTGGACCTGCCTCTGGTGGTCTGCTGCCAACAACTCTTTAATCACCCCCTGTCTCCTGTGATCTGCCTATAGCATCTCTGAAGTCACAGCCTGACTCCTACAGTCAGCTGCCTGCAACTGTGCAATCACTGCATGTTGACCCATCACTACAGAACATAATGCCATAATATCTGAACGTATCATATAGCTAACCTCTATGGAGCGTCCCCATGCCTCTCGGGAAACCAAAGCCTCCTGATCTAGTAATCGTGCAGTCTCATAGTGGTACTGACTATCATCAACCAATGTCTCAACACTTTGATATATCTGGGTCTGCCTGTCCTGAGTATCCCTTATCACAACATAGATATCCTGCGTGTCCTGCTCCTGGACTGCAGTAAGCTCAGTGACCCTAGTATTGACCCCTTCAAGGGTCATTGGTGCTACCTCCTCAACAGTCTCTCTCGGGTCTACCCAAACATCTCTAATCCTATAGCCGACCTCCTCGGCTCTCTGTCATCTGATCTCGGTATCCATAGTACCGACAAACCCATAGTCTGCCCTACGACCTCCAGTCGGTCTAGCATCAGATAAACCCTCTCCAATCTAGTACCTAGGACCAAGGTCAACACCCAACCTCTTCTGAGGTGGTAGTGTAATCTCGGGCCTATCTGTCCTATGGTCAGAAGATAGTAACTGCAAAGGTGGTGGTGGTCAGATATAGTAGGTTAGAGGTATATGGAGGAGAGTGGATGGTTGTCTTGCGCTCTCAGCTGAGATCATAGCAGCCCGATAGCCCAACAGACGAATAGGGCTAGCAGGTGGTGACGCAGGTAGTACCGATGCTGGTGGTGATGCTGGAAGTAGGGGAGATGGTATCTGTGGTAATGGAGATGATAGTGGAGTAAGTGGTGATGGTGGTGGAGTGGTTAAGGCAAGAAGTCTCTTAACCCTTTTTCCCTAGGTGGATTAGTGTTATGGATGGCCCTCATCACCGCGTATTAGTATCCTGGCAGTCATTCGGTGTACAGAGGGGACGAGGGTCGGACCCTCGAACCCCCCCCCCCCCCATGGTTGCTCCTCTCCTCCTCCTCCTTCTCATCCTCGTCCTTGTCCTCGTTCTTATCATTGGCATCATCTCCGGAAGGCTCCTCCTACTCCTCCTCATCATCATCATCCCTATCAGCAGGGTAATCAACTGGATCCTCATCGGTGATACCCTCATTCGTCCTCCTTGGCCTACATCCTAACAGATCAGACTCTAGGAACATATCCTTGTGAATCTACAAGGGGGTTAAGGCCAACAGCTAGCAGTAGTGGCTGCTCCTCGGCCGGGAGTATCTCATCCTCCTGTGGCATGTACTCAGGGTACATCGGCATCAGGAAACAAAGTGCCAGTGGTAGACGGGTGACGGTGAATGCGGGATCTCTCAGTGGACCATTTGAGTATGTAGTCAGGCTTGTGGATGAACCTGTGATAAGTACCATTATGTTAAGCTATGGGTCCTTGGCAGCTAATGGCAAGCGATGGTTCCATCGAACTCCTGGTGTGAACCAATGTTGACCCATCTTAAATGGACTGGACACTGGCGTGCTATGGTAAACGTGGAATCCTTCCGAATCTGACAATTACCGTATTGAAAATCCAATAAATATCTTTATATTAGTATTTAATATAAGACTCTTATAGTAATATAACATTTATATTCATTAAACGTTACTTTATCAATCATGAATATCAATCTTTGCATGCATCTTAGCCTAACCGAACTAATGCACAAGTAACCCCCCTCATAGTGTATGTTTGTTTGTCCCGTGAAAAGCCCCTTTATTGTATATAAGAACTGTTTTTGAAAACGTTTTCAGTCCAGCAAATAACATTTGTTTGACCTGGCTTCTCTATATCCTAGGCTCTTGATTCCAATCTGTTGTAACCACGCCCCGGACCCTTTATTCCGCTGTCGACCCAATTTGGGAGGGGGTGTTACAATCCTATGTGTGAAAAGCCCATACGGATCTAGGAGAAGCAATCTAAAGAGTACGTGCAATGATTATGTGTAATACATGTGTTTATCATGAAAGTTATCACGTGTAGTTTAGATATAAAATTAGTTAGCTAAATAGTTAAACAAACTAGCAGTCTCAAACCATAATTTATCTTCTTTCCTTAATTGATGACATCAATATAACGTTAACTTTTTGTATAGCACATTTATCCCATGAAAATAAATCATTTGTATATATTATTGCCAAAGAAATGTTACTTAATCATTTGTATTTTAAGAATTGCAGTAATTTCTAGAGTACATTATGCAACAGTACTTGGTGAAAAATTTAAACTAAAAGGCACGCATTCTGGAGCTTAAACAAAGAAATATAAAGAAAACTGATTCTGACATCCAATAAGCCGTATCCATCAAGGAAGATACGGCGTATCTGTGCCTGCACTTTACTAAAGACCACGTATCTAGAGAATCCTATACACCGTATTCAAGATATAAAATGTGAAGATACTAGAAGATATCAAAGTAGGTCCTATAATTAAGAAATCCCCATTACGCCGTATCGAAACTTTGAATACGCCGTCCGTATCGACTTTTTTTCAGACCTTATTAATAGCATAAATCAAAAATGAGTTTTAGGTAATATGCTAAATTCATATTTTTCAGATACTAAACCATATAAAAGTCAATTTTGCAGAGATATAAAGAAGAGCAGAAGAGGTCTTGCAACGTAATTAATTCCATAGGAAACAACTTGTAATCTCCTATACTCTTGCATATCGTTAGTTTTTGGTTATTTTCGTTAACTCAGTTTGCCTTTACTCTTGGTAATTTTTACTCTTGTATTGATATGTGTTTGAAGGCTTATACCTTCATAGGTATTAGCCATTATTATGAAGATCTGACATGTTTTGGTTCTGCTTTTATCTCGATTGCTTAATTTTTATCGTTGTTGCTTGTTTTATTTATCCAGTTTATACTTGTGTACGTGATTTTGTATGACGACGTATCATTCAACTGGATCTAGTGATACGGACCAAGTAATCTAGATGCCGGGATAGCTCTCCATATAGTGATTCAATTACATTCTTAGTCCAATAGGATAATAAATAATGACCATAGTTTTGCCCTTAGATTGTGAGTTAGTGTTTAGACCAACAAGTGATCTTGGGATCAATGAGTACGTTCTTGATTAATTGGTAAAGACTTGGTTAGTGGACTACTAGTGTATGAATTGCTTTTAATCTAGTAAGTGTGGTTTTAGTCTCTATGAGTAAGGTTTATACAGATCACCATTGCTTTAATCCCTAAGATAGATTATAATCAGCAAATAAGGATGCTTTATGCGGATGCGTTTAATTGTGACAGAATTCTACGTGTCTAGGTCTTAGGAAGAAGTACCGCCTAAGTCTTAAGAATGATATGCCGCGTCGAGATAAGTAATCATTGTACTAAATAACCAAACCAACGTTATGATTAGATTAATAATGGTTAATACAGTTTTCTTATATTTGGCTAGACCACTCTTTTATCTTCTGTTAATTTGCTTGGGTGTGTTTTAGTGTCTTAAGTTGATTTTAGTCACCACAAAACCCGTGCCAATCTCTTAGGCTAAAAACCCCCCTTTATCCATTAGATTTAGGATTAACATAGGTTTAGCATAGGTTTAACATAGAATAGTAACTTAGTTTAGATAACCAAAATATTAATATATCAAAAGATTATTTCTCGCTCTTAGTGTTCGACACCATACTTACCACGAAACTACCACCGATTGGGTACACTGCCCATTAAAGTGTTGTTTTTAGTTAAGTCGGCAAAATATAAATTTAAAACTTGAAATCATAAAATTAACAACACACAACGACACATCGCCTATAAATATAAAAACACAAAAAAGAATCTTCTCTCAACCCCTAGAATTCTGTTAGACCGTCATCAAGCCTTCCCAACCTATTCCCCTAGAGAACGATAACAACCCTCGAGTCTTGCCTATACTACACTACAACGATTAGGTACACTGCCTAGGGAGTTGTAAAACTTCGTGTAGAAGTCCCCTACGACCCTCACATCAAGTTTTTGGCGACGTTACCAGGGAATAGTTAGGTTTCGATCATAGTTTAACTTAGTTCTACTCACTTGAATCCTTTCAAGTGAGATTTTAATTTCGTATATTAGCTTTCTCGTAGTCTATCTTTTCTTTGTGTTATTTATTTCTTAATCCATTCTCGTCAACTACCATGGGAGATGCGAATCCTATCTGTACTCTTGGAGATTACTCTAAACCTAGCCACGAGGGCTACAGGAATACCATTGAGCTCCCCGTAGGAAACAACGTGGTACCTCTTCGATCTGACACCATCCGTTGGTGCAAAACGGATGCTTATTCCACGGACTTCGGTCCAAGGATCCAAACCAACACATCAAGGATTTCTTAAAAGTTGTGGACTCACTTGACCTTGATGGTGAAAATAGAGAAAGAGCGTGCATGAGTTTATTTCAATTTTCCCTTCACGATCAAGCTAGAAACTGGCTTGAACGTCTTCCGACAGGATCCATCACCACATGGGAGGATCTTACTACTCGTTTCCTTGCTCAATTCTTTCCACCGGGAAGGACTGTAAAGCTCCGCAATGATATTCTGATGTTCCAACAACATCAAGGAGAATCTCTATCTGAAGCAAGGACTTGTTTCAAGGACTTACTCCAAAAAGTCCCTCATCATGGCATCGATCGTTGGCTTTAAATCTATATTTTTTATGATCATGTCTCATTTCATCTTAAGTGTGAGATTGACCACGCCGCTGGCGGAAAAATCCGCAATAAGAACCCCGACGAATCTTGGGAAATCATTGAGAACCTCGCCTTCTACGACCATGAGGGCTGGAATGACGCAAAAGAATTTGTCAAACCGGTCAAGGCTATTTCTACACCTCAACCCACCTCAAAAATGCCTGACCGAAGACTTCTTAAGCTCGAAGGCCAGATTAATTTCTTACTAAAGGGATCGCGACCGACGCCTAAACCAAGCTCAACACACGTCCCTCAAGCTTATGCTGAACCAGTCTACTCAAACCCTCGCTCGTGAAACCAGAATGATACTACCAATAGCCACAAGCCCCTTACCTTTCACGAACGTATGGTAATCCCTCAGCCATAGGTTAGGAACTACTTTCAAAGCTCGAGTACGGGACTACATGGCAGCACAGACCAAAAGGATGGAAAGATTTGAGAATGAAATTTTCAAACAGCGAGAGGAGATAAATGATAGGATGGCAGAAATGTTCGGGCTTCTTAAAAAACTCACAACCAATAGAGCTCATGAAAAAGTGCTAATCAGAGAAGAGGCCAAATCCCTCGTCACCAAAAATGTAAATTCTATCTCTCTCGCCAGATGGGAGGAAGAGAGGAACAACGATAATGACGTATCAACCAGTGACGACATTGAAAAACCTACCACAACAAAAACGGGAATGCCAGTAAAGGAAACTGAGAAGGAGAATGAAGCTGAAAATGAGATCAATTCGCGCCACCTGATCCATCAATTTCATTCATAACCGAAAAAGTCCTGAAACTCAACTCATTCTTTGAATCGCTCGGCTTGGCCCCCCAATTATTCGACACAGAATTTGTTTGCACCAAATGGGGTGATGGTGACGTGATGTTTATTGAGATAGTTAAGAAGAATGACGATTCCCGCAAAGAGGAACCCGAAGCAGGAGGATTGGAGGTGGAATATTTTGACATATTCCTAACTTGAGGCGAGCTTGCATATCATAAATATCTCATATGTGGCCCCATCCCTTCTATATTCCTAAAGAATCCGATCATCACGGAAGGATGCCCATCGAACCTTAAAATACCATGCAACATTGGACATGTGCATGTTGAAAAAGCCTACATAGATCTCAACTCCCCTCTGAATTTCATGACCCGAATGTTGTACAATTGGATCATGAGAAGAAAACTCAACCTTAGAGAAGATACTAATAGAGGAGTGAGCAACTTCATGGGAAGGATTAAAGGAATGCATGTCTTCATAGGAAATTTCACTTATGTCCTAGACTTCATGATTGTTGAGGATATTAGCGCAATCATAGACCCTAGGCTTTCACAAGTAGTACTAGGAAAACCCTTTGTTGATATATCCAACATGACTCATGACCCACCCGAAGGAGTAGTGAGGTTCACAAACGTGACCGATGAAGTTGCCTATAAAATGCCTCATAAGATAGAACATTACAACTCATTATTTTAGACTTAGAAAAAGAGCACACGAATCGGTCTACCTTAGGAACGAGGAGGATAAGAGAAGAGGAGTGAAGTACGTAAGGAGCAAAATATTAGGGTTTTACAAAGAATGCCTAGAGCTTGGACCCGAATACGTGACTGGAATGGATGATGAAGGAGAAGTCACGTAAGGACGTGTGACTTCGAGTCTAGCTTCAAGACTCATAAATAAAGAAAATCGCTTCTTGGGAGGCAACCCGATGTTTATTTTTCTCGCATATTAGGAGTGTCGCGTGTTTTAATTCTTTATTGTTTGTTTTATTATGTTTGAATGAATTTTGTAATCATGCTTTGTTTGTTAGTAACTTCGTCTTATTTACAATCAAAGGTATTTTGCATAAAATAAGTATAGGCGAATATATCCGGTTTTTAAAACCAATTCAAACATTTAAAATAAATTGTTTAGATTAATTCGCGTCAGTTTCAAGACATATGATTGTAATGATTAATTCCAGGATTTTATGCAGTACTTTTTTCAGATTTAACTAATAAAATTACGTGCAGGAAATTTCTCATTAAAAACGAAAAAGAATTTTTTACAGACCCTGGAGACGACGTCAGGATTAACACCCGACGGCATCGCGTCTCCAACAATGTAAAAATTCAAATATTTTCAAGTATTTCTGAAAAATAAAATGTGCAATATTTCAAATTTGTAATTTAGTTGTAAACCTGCATAAACCTATGATTATATCATTACTGTCATCCTATCTTTACTGCTTTCATAGAGTCAAAACCCTAAACTCTCATTGTATTTATATCTATCTCGCTGATTTTATGCTTGGTGTAGTTGTCTTTGTCTTTGATTACATGTTATATTTGATGAGAAGAAGCTTGAGAGTTCTTTTATATTAGATGATTCTTGGAGGACGATTTAACCAGTTATCGCATGTTTCTTCTCCATTATTGAGCAAACCAGGGGAGTACTAGTTTCTTTTACTTGTTTTCTTTTCTCTTTATTTGTTTTTATGGGTACTTTTATAGAACATTGGGGACAATGTTCAACTTAAGTGTAGGGGAAAATAAGCCTTAAAAACTATTCCTTCATTTTCTATTTGCTTGTTCCTTAAAATGATGGGTAATATATCGAAACATAGCATAAAAAGGTAATTTTGACCAAAATTTAAAAAATTTTATGGCACATACCGACGAAAACCAAGTATTAATAGCTTCTCATGGATAGGAATGTGTATGACTAGCACAAAAAACCCTTAAAATTCCACCCCTAAAATGTAAGGTTCGCCTTTAGATCTTTAGAAATTCGGGTATCCATTATTGATACCCAAGTTAATTTGTACCTTTAGCTTTCTCGAGTTAAGGTTCGAATGCAGTCATATGTGTCTATTCCGTCATTACGGATGTGTACGTATGGTCTTTGTCGCCTTTTTTAGAGCATTGGTATCGGTATTAAATTATATGAGTGTACCGATAGTATATTAAATTCTAGAACTTGTTTTCGTGATGCATCCCGAGACCGCATAGTAAGTATTAGGATTTGCTAGATAAGAGGCACTAGGATTCACCTATGTTTTAAACTTGTAACTGTTATGATGGTCACATCGATCATGTAACTATCTCACACCCTTGCCATGCACTCATTTTTAGTGCAGGATACCCCTAGTACAACCCTCCGAGCCTATCCTTCTTCACGGTTCTCGTAATTTTCTAGTTAAGCCGGACTATTAATGAAGAACGTTATCACCCTTAAACCAATCGTTACACCCAAATCTCCTTAGCCTACCTTGTATGTACTCGCTTTTAGTACATTATTATTTTAACCCAAGTTAACTATTTGAGTACACGGTTGCTAAGTCCTTATCCTTGTAAATACTGTTTTGGGACGATTGGGATTCATGGTAGTATTCATCTTATGAAGAATTTTCTAAAGAAGTAATTTATTACCCCCAATGGAGCTCAATAAGCTCCATGTTATTTTGATCCAACTCAATTTGGGTCATTAGTTAGATTGTAAATAATCGTGTATGAAAAAAATTAAAGTGTAGGGGTGTATCTAAACCCCATGATGTATTATATGTTTAAGCAACGGCAGAGCAAAAGTGTACAAAAAAATGTATATAAAAATGTGTATATAAAAAAAAGAGTGAAAAAAATGTATGGGCTGTCATTTGCTTATGTTTATGTTTATCATAGAGTCAAGGAAATAAAAAGAAAGAGATTGGTGTAGAGTTTGTATATTTTGTCCGAGTCTTTGGCTTAGCAACCAAACCAACGTATATTTGTATAAATAATTAGCTAACCCTTCCACTCCAATTTCACCCAAAGTCACCACCCAAATATATCCCATCCATTTCCGTTTCCATTAATGTTATCTTATATCTACATTCCACAACCCTTTAAAAGACCTCTTAGATAGTAATGAATAATGCTTGCGCCTAGCGGTGGAGGTTTGATCCTTTACCAAGCCTATGGTAATTTATATGCTATGACAGGTAATGAGTGTTGATTTTCCGTTTTCCCATTATGTTATAATTTATTATACAGCCGAGAGAAAGAGAGAATCCCAAACACTTATGTGAGGTGCTGGTATATACTTTTCGTGCTTTTAATTACGAGGTCTAGAAGGTTGTGTTGTAAAATACTTCTAAAGAGTAGGTTAAATGACCCTAATATTGCTATTGTCTAGGTAGAAAAGCCCATTTGCTTGATGACAAGCAAATCCCAAGTGTAAGGGTATTTGATGAGGTGTTATTTTATATACTATTTCGGGGTCATTTAACAATCTAAATCATGCAAATATGCCCAGATTATGTGCTTAATTGTTTGTTTTTAGGTTTTTAGCACTTGGATGGCTTTTGGAGGAAATACACGTGACTTGGGCTCATTTGGAGAAGAAACGGACAAGATTACAGACCTACACCAAATCCTTTGGAGATTTATACATACAGTGCGTGGAGACGGTGTCATAGGCATAAAGCGACGTCGTCGTGATCTATATGGTGATGGCGTCAGGAATTTCACGAAGGCATCAGGACGTGGCCGACTTAAAGAGGATCTAGAATCATCTACGTGGCGACGGCGTCAGGATTTCTAAGCCACGCCGTCACGTCGATAAAATATAAAACCGTTTTTAGGGTTTGAAGTGTGTAACTTTG
>BQNB010014408.1:0-75179 GCA_026074375.1 Tanacetum coccineum
ATCTTCTTTTAATTTTTGTTTTAAGTATTTCTAAAGATCTTCTAAGTTTAGGCAATTGGCCAATTTAGTCCCTATTGGTAAATAAGGCTAGGAAACAAAAAGCAAATTGCTTTTAAATCCCTAATCATTATAACAATAGATAACTTTGGACCTTTGAGTTAAAATTAATTAACTCCCCTTCAAATATTAACCCATTAGAATACAACAACCATCTTATAATTACACTTTCATAGCATACAACACTCCTAAATAACCATGGAAGATTCTCCCAATTACTTCTTTTAGAACCTTGTGTGATGAAGCAAATTTTCACATTCACTCTCCCCCTCAAACAACGACCCGTTTTCTATTGAAAGAGCTGTAGTCGTTGATTGAGATGAAAAGATCAGGCGAACAGCTCTACCATCACCATTGTTTTACTATACTCCCATAAAGCATGGATATAAAGTAATCCATGCCCAGACATCAAACCGGGTTGCAATTTGAAGTAATTGCAAGCCTTTTAGTAATTCTAAATGACTTAAAATATTTCCTAAGTATTTTATTTATTATTATTAATTAATTTTAAGCCTTTTAAACATATTATATATATATATATATATATATATATATATGTATCTTCTTTTTCTTTTTCTTTTTCTTTTTTATTATTTTTTTAAGTGGCCTATTTACAAAGGATACACTAAGACATTATGTTTACTCATCCTCTCCTTCTTGAAGACGTCTGAGAGTTTCAGGGGTCAAACTCTTCATGCCTAGGCGTGGAAGAAGAAATCACAAACCGATCTCTTTGGTAAGGCTTTTGGTGAAAGTCTGCAAGCTGATAATTTGTTTCCAACCAGTAAGTTTCAACCAATCTGAATTTCCACTGCTCTCGAAGAAAATGGTGCCGTATGTCGATGTGTTTTAAGCAGAGTGCTGGAGCGTTGTTATCAGCAGAGAGCAATAGCACTTCTGTTATCACAGTACAGAGGAATATTATTGAAGTCAAATCCGTAGTCTTGAGCTGTGATCCATCCAAAGGGATTTGAGCACAACATCCAACATGGCGATGTATCTCACCTCAGTATTGATATGCAGTGCTTCTTTGCTTCTTTATTGACCAGCTAACCAATCTAATCTCCCAAGAAAACTGACACTCCCCGACGTACTCTTCTTGAATTCTTGACCATCCGCATTGATCCCATCTGCATAAGACTATTATGTGACATAAGCGTTGACTTTCGTATACTCAAAGAACACCATGAGAATGGGTTCCTTTCAAGTACCGAAAGACACTTTGATACTTCAAAGTGCTTTTTGGTAGCTTAGCCTGATAGCTAGCAACACATGCAAACGGCGAATACAAGGTCGGGTCTACTGCGTAAGGTTACATATAGGGAAGCCAACCATTCTCTGAATCGAGTTGGACCAACTGAATCCCCCTGAAATCCTCGTCCATTTCAATCGGAGTCCACTCATTGGTGGTAGTTACACAGGGTCAAGATAGATCCATTCCATATTCTTTTAAGTTTCGAGAGCAATTTGGCTTGGTTAATAAAGATGCCTCGGGACTTTTGAGAAACTTGTAAGTCCTACAGAAAAATGACATTTGTCCCATCAAACGACATCTAAATTTAGAGCTCATCTCTTGGTGAAAATAGTTACGACGGCATTATGATCTGTTGAGGCAAAATGATGTCCATCTACTATATTTGAACAAGTAGAATATGTTTGCTATTTGCGTGTGAAGTAACGATGGATTTCCACGCTCCCCTTGAAGAGATTATATAGGCCAACTGAACTTTGAGAGTGTGTCATACCTAAACATCCCTTGGTGCCTATTGAGCTTATAGCCCATACAAAGCGCCTCTGCAGACGATAGACGTGCGTGAGATTATCTTGGTCTTCAAATCCTTCAAGCTGACTGACAAATACTTCTTCTTGAAGATCACCATTCAGAAAAGCAGTTTTGACATCCATCTGGTAGATGATCATATTCTTGGTTGCAGCATTGGCAATGAATATTCTGATGGCCTCTATCCGTGCAACTAGAGCAAATGATTCTTCAAAATCAATACCTTCCTCCTGATGATATCCCTTTGCAACTAACCGAGCTTTGTTTTTCAGTACATCACCATATTCATCAAGCTTCACTTTGTAGATCCACTTGAGAGCGATAACCATAACATAGATTGGACGAGGTACTAATTCCCATACTTCAAGTCGATCAAATTCGTGAATTTCATCTTTCATGGCTTGAAACCAGCAGTCTTCTATCACGGCCATTTTGAAGTTCTTGGGTTCGACTTTGGACAGTTCAGTATGGAAACAGCACCACAAAGCATCGAATGCTAGCTGTTTTCTGGTAGATACAGGACGAGAGGGATTGCCAACGATGTTATCCAGAGGATGATCTTTGGTCCATCTTCTGAGATGATCTGGTGTGTAATTAACTTGGTTGGGTTTCACTGAATTAACATTCCCAGATGATGATTGTGCCGAACCTGGATCTCCAGTAACAAGGTCATGTGAAGGATGAAGAACATCATGATTGATTGGGGTGTCTTCGTGAATGGATTCTTCTGCCATTTCATGATGTTGGACTGGATGATGAATATCAGATGTTATAACACCTTGTGTTTTCAAGTCATTGACGACCTTGATAAATGTACTATTTATTTTTAGTGTTGTACGCGTTTGCTTGTAATTTCATGAATTAAGTTTAAATCGCGTAAGCTAAAAATTAACGTTCATTGTAAACGGGCATCAAACAATTAAATGTGTACATCAAGCAAGGGTTATATAATTATTTTGAGGATAATTATTAACTTTGTTCATTTTATTTTTATCGGATACGTAAAGTGTATACGTTTCGCGATAAAATGCGTTTAGGCACTCCCGGAACCACAAAAACTTTTCTACGCTTCAACAAATACCCTCTTTTATACCAATACCCTAAATTTTAGTCATATTTAAACATACATAAGCGCCTTATAACCGGATTTAAAAGAAAGAACAAGAAAATGCAAGTGAGAACACATTCCATGTTTTCCATGATGTGTTCTCAACTAATAGGGGACATCTACCATTCCTATCAGTGCTTGACCAAAGACTCAAGACCCTTGGTCATTCCTAGACCTTCCTATATGTCTCCTTGACTAGTCATGCATGTTTATTACTTATACATTGCATAAAGAGACTCATACAACACCAACACTTAGACAAATCAAACCAAAAACCCTCTTTGGCCTCTATAGAGCTCACGGCTCAAAAGCATCACCCAACCAAACCCATACAAAATTTTCTACAATCCATACACTTCTATATACACCTATTCTAAGATATACTAAGGCATTTGCAAGCATTGAATCATCATTTCCAAGTATTTCTCAAGTAAAAGAAAGCTAGGGTTTCGTGAAGGAAAGCTAGGGTTTATTAAGTGCAAGCTTGGTTTTTGTGGCTAAACAAGGGTTTAGTACTAGCACATCATCATCATCATACCTCATAAGGTCTATTTAAACTCTTTATGTTCTTATAATTTTCCACTTTATGCATATGATATTGTCCTAATTAGCTAATCACGCATTTAGAGTTTTTAATTCATGAAAATGAAGTATATACTTGAAATGATCATTTTACACACTTATATACATGTGGTGTTATTACTTACATCATGATAAAAAGGATGAGAAAATATTGTATCAAGTTATTTTGGTGTAAAAATGATTATGGGTAAATTAGGGTTTATAAATATTCTTAATATGTTTCAAGTAAAAGAAATACAAAAGACATGTTAATATTGATTATGGACTTTTAATCATGATTAATAGAACACTAAAATGAAGTCTCATGGAAAGAAATACACTTGTACACACTTGGTTATGTAAGAATGATTATTGACAAAACTAGTAAGTTAAGGTTACTTAAGTAAAGTTATACTGGTTTTTTTTTTTTTTTTTTTTTTTTTTTTTTTTTTATGTTTTAATTTTTGTTTTATTTTATTTTCAAAGTATGTTAATGGATTGTTACGGGGTAACTTGGACACACAAGGACAATTATGGACAAGTAAAAAGCTAAAATAAAAATGATAATAATATATATTGATTATAGATATGTGGTAAAATACAAAAGTGGTAAAGTATAAAGAAAAGATCAAAAAATGGACTTAACAAACTCAAGCAATCTTGCTGTCCAAAATTCGAATTTTGGCATACTCATTTTATATTTTTATAAGATAATACATTTCACGACGATTCCGAAAAGTAGAAGCTTGTAAACGAATTAATAACGAAAAAGTTTACGATAAAAACAAGTTATACATAAAAAACGAAGTCGTAAATTGAATTTTTATAAAAACATTTTATAAAAAATTCAAACAGCCAGTTTGGGTATTTTTAATAAATAGTACACATTTTTAGGATTCCAAAATGATAAGAATCGTAATTTTTCAATTAATAACGAACGAGTTATGAATTTCGCGAGTTTACGACGATTAATACTTTTATAAAACTATTTTTATAAAAGTTACTATTCATGACAGAAAGTTATATTTTTGTAAACCTCATAAAATATAGAAACTTTCAGAATACAGAAAACGTCCTTCGAAAGGAATCAATAGAAAAACGGAGCTATCACGATAAAATACGACATTTACGGGTTTTACGACGACCCAAAATACAATTTTAAAAACTCATGTCTGATCATGAACAGTAAAATTTAAGTTCAGCAGGGGTAAATTATAAAAATGTCAAATATCGAAAACTCCGTCTTAATACAAAAAGATGGATCATAAGAAACGCAGAATCGGCTTAACACGTGAAAGTTTTACGCCCTTTAAACTTAACTTAAAAATTAAAACCGTTTTAACTTAATGAAACACAAATTTTACCAAAACCATTAGTTGTGATTGAGCTATATAGAATATTAGGTGTTTATCAAAGTATTTCTATAGTACTAGGGGAGTTTCATAATGAGGCCTCCAAGCATTCGTTAAGTATGCAGTTGGACATTTTTTTCGAGCATGGGCCGGATGCTTACCGACGAGTTTGTTGATTTACGATTTAAAGTGTCCTAAACTTCCTCGAAACGCATGTCATGACCTCTGTTAATTATGATAAGTCCTAAAACGATAGTACGATGAAAAAACTATAATTATATTCAATGTTTCAGACTAAGTAAACTACTCGGTTACTTATACTTATAACGACCTTAATTTAATTAGGTTGGCATTTGATCAATTCGCTAGTGGCTCGTTAATTGTTATACAACTTGGCATTACTTCACACAAGTGAGTTCATAGCCCCACGTTTCTACTGCTTTTGTTTATAAAAAGATTTTTGAGTGAAAAAACATGCAATGCTTTACAATTGGACACAAGGTGGTTAAGTTTCAGGTTAGTGTATTACGTGTTGCCTAATAGCGATAACCCATACATCTGAGCCCATTATCATGAACTGTTTATTTCGAAGCACGAATGGATATAAATAGATCTTATTGGGTTTGACAACCCCGTCGTAGTGATTAGCCATCACTGGCAAACGAACGATAACCATGTCGAATATAGAATGTTGCGGGTTTAGAACATCACCACGGGCAAAGTAGGCCATTAATTTGTAATTCGCTACACGTCAAGCTCTCAGTGCATGAGCTTAAGCGAGACGTAATTACATTTAATATGATATCTGCATCTGTTGCATTATCATACATTGGGGAAATCTTGTGGTCCTAACAATATATTGATTTATCAACCTATAATTCACCATCATATTGTTTACGTTTTTAAAGCAATGGGTTTTTTCAGGGAATCATACGGCCACAAGGTGCGATGTGATACATGGTGTTTTGAATTGGATGTCTTTGCTTAAAGAGTTGTCGCATTTCATTTTGTTAACTTTATGGCTGAAAATCTGTATTTTGATTAAGTGAACAAGTTAAGCTTTGGCTTATGTAACAAAATATTGTGAAAATCCAATGTATCGTTTCAAACGACTTTTTAGTCAGTTCTATATATATCTTGTGTTTGTGATTCGAGAAGTAACACCCCCGGACCCATATTCCGTCGACCCAATTTGGGGAGTTTACAATGGTATCAAGAGCCAAGGTTATAGAGAACCAGGTCAAATGTTTTTGCTGGACTATAACCGTTTTCAAAAGTTGTTTTATAACAAAGGGATTACACGGGACATACATATTGCAAACATCATGCATACACTACTTGTTGTCTTAGTTGGTTGAACTAGATTGCAATTCATATTTGATATACATGTTATGATATAAATGTATATTACTATAAGAGTCTTATATAAATACTAATATAAGCTATTATGAATTTTTCATTCAGTCATGTCTGATTCGGAGGAATCAGGATTACAACACACGGAGGTTTCCCAGCGCCATTTGAGGATCTATCAGACATCGGATCACACCTTGAGCCGATGATCATGTTTACACCGCGCCACCTTCATGCTAGAGGCCGTACGCAGAGCCCGCTCCTCTGCACCACCCGCACCCTGATAATGTTCCAGTTCCGGAGCATGATGATGCGAGGATCGTTGCTGAGGACCAACCGTAAATGTGAGGATGCCTCACCTATTGCACAGTCACCTGATAAGCATTCCAGAGTCTAATCCTGATGCTGATCCCAGGGAGGATGCGATGAGGACCTTGATGAGGATACCTATCGACTATCACTGCGGATGGAGAGATGAGGAACGAATGAAATGGACATTGAGGAGGATGAGGAATGACGATATGGATATCGAGGCAGATGAGGTAGGATGAGGATGACGAGATTGGATGTTTAGATTGACGAGGAGGATCATCCTAGCTCCTTCCTACCCCAGTGAGTATGTTTTGCTTTTACCAGCTACTGCCCCATCTGCAGAGGAGACTGATCCATTTGAGACTGATGAGTCTGCGGCCACACCACCACCTCACCCTGCATATCGGATGACGGCTAGGATTTCCATTCCCGAGCCATTACCTGTACCAACATGGTCTGATTCTGAGGTTGCCAATTACTTGCTATATCTTCCCACCAGCACACCACTATCTCCATGGTCTCAACACCACCACATAGATTCCTTTCCGATGTATCAACACACCGTTCATTCACCTGTATTGACACACCACCTCCTAGTCCCTAAATTCGATCATTGGACTAATCGAGCTGGCTACGATTCGATGAAAGCTGAGGCTGCAAGCTACTTTCTCATTCACAACCAATACCTACCACCTTTCATACTCTCCCCCACCAGACCAGTGCACCACCACCCTTCCTACATCAGCTCCAACTTCATTCCCACCACTATTATTACCCACTGACAAAGTCATAGAGAGGCAAGACCCGAGGTTAACCCCCCTACCACCACCGGATGGGATTTAGGTATCTGAATTGGGTCCCGGGGTATGAGGTAAAGGAGAAGAGCTCCACCGCAGCTGCTGCTGCTAGACACTAGCTGGAGGTCTTAGGGCATATTACGGCTTTGTTGCCCTATAGGACGAGACTGATCATACTTAACCCAGAGAGATAATGACAAGTTATGGGATTACGGAATTCTTGGGAGGGAGATGTGTTGAGAACATTACCGGAGCTCCAGTTAGTACTTGTTCCCTAGAGTGTGGGTGTCACACATGAAGAGTTTGACACTATGGTTAGGCGAGATACCAGAATGAAGATCTACACAGCGTAGATGACGAGCAGGGACCAGAGACAAGTTATTGGCCGTCGGGAGTCAATAAATATTTAGAACAACCGAGGACATGCAATACACGTCAGCTTCATGAGACCGAGCTGGGAATGTCAAGAGAGAGGGGGTGATTAGTGTATTGTTATTTTTGGTATTAGTGGTGTCTTGGGGACGGCGAATGGATGCGAGCGATCTTGCTCCAATGAGAGGTTATTTCCCTACCACCACAGTTCATATATGCATCACAGATGTCAGAGATCACAGAGCTACAGTCAGTGGACCTTAGGAGACAGAGAGCGATTTCTGATTTGTTAGAGACAGACCGCAGGAGGCGTGAGGAGATAAGAGAGTTGAGAGCTGCTGATCGCACTCGACAGCAGCAGCTTATTCAGACCTTGACTGCCATGCAGACACTACAGAGAGAGACGATTCCACTTCAGGGATTGGTCACCACACTGCAGGGGCAGTGATAGCCCTTACAGGGATAGTATGACATTAAAAGGCCGTTACTGCAATATAAAGGGACAGCAGGACCCGCTGGAGGTCTTGCACAGCCGGAGCTCTGCCAGAGGAGTCTGTAAGCATTTTATAGATTAGACCTTTGTTCAATGGCAAGTTGTTTTGTATATAGCCTACTAATATTACGGGTAATAATCTCCGGCAAGTAAGGCTTTAGGTTATAATGCTTACTTTGTAACCTAAACTTTGATGATCTTTATTTGTTTCGAAACCAATCATGTAAGTGTTTTTTTCCAGTTATATATAAAAAGGTAGTATTATGTCGATTGTTTAAAAATGCGAATTTGTGGTGATGAAATGTCGATTGGTTATCCCCGTTGATAATTACAATCTCAATTATACATTTCGACGTGTGAGGGATCTCACTTATTTATCATGGATATGTCATGATAGGGTTTTGATTTTATGAAATCTAACGGATATATTGTATTTTCCTGTGATTAAAGAACAAAATGGCACCAATCAGATCAACAAGGACAACACCGTCACAACAACACCAGCCCCAACAGCAACCACAACCACTACGGTCACAAATGCCCAACTCCAAGCTATGATTGATCAAGGTGTCAGTGCCGCTCTGGCCGCACGTGACGCAACCAGGAATGGCACTGATAGCCATTCTTCGGGAACGGGTGTCAGGGGATCTGAACGCGTTACTCGAGAATGCACTTACCAGGATTTCATGAAGTGCAAACCTCTGTATTTCAAGGGCACTGAGGGAGTGGTTGAGTTAACCCAATGGTTTGAAAGAATGGAGACTGTCTTCCGAATAAGCAACTGCTCGGTAGAAAACCAGGTCAAGTTCTCTACTTGTACTCTATTAGCAAGTGCTCTAACATGGTGGAATTCCCATGTTATGACTGTTACTCATGATGTTGCCTATTCAATGACTTGGGTCGATCTAAGGAAGAAGATGACCGACAAATATTGTCCACGAAACGAAATGAAGAAGCTTGAGGCGGAATTGTGGAACTTGAAAGTGATAGGTACGGATGTGGTCAAGTACAACCAACGCTTTCAAGAACTAGCACTTCTCTGTGTGAGGATGTTCCCTGAGGAATCAGACAAAATTGAAAGGTATGTCGGGGGATTGCCCGACATGATCCATGGAAACATCGTGGCTTCAAAACCAAAGACAATGCAAGAGGCTATCGAGATGGCCACTGAACTGATAGACAAGAGAGTCAGTACCATGGCAGAAAGACAAGCTGAAAACAAGAGGAAGTTTGAAAACACTTCCCGAAACAATCAGAATCAACAACAACAACAAAATAAGAGGCAGAACACAGGCCAGGCCTACACTGCAGGCAATAGTGACAGGAAATCATACGCCGGGTCTAAACCTCTGTGTTCCAAGTGTAATTACAATCATGAAGGTCCGTGTGCTCCAAAGTGCTATAAATGCAACAAGTACGGTCACATCGCTCGTGACTGTAGGGGTACGAGAAATGCCAACAACAATAACAACCAGAAGGGCACCGGATCGGGTCAGAAACCTACTTGTTTTGAGTGCGGAGATCAGGGACACTTCAAAAAGGATTGTCCAAGAATGAAGAACAACAAAGGCAACCGTGGTAATCAAGCTGGGAATGACAGAGCTCCAGCAAAGGTGTATGTGGTTGGAAATGCGGGGGCAAACCCAGACAACGTCGTTGCTGGTACGTTCCTTCTAAACAACCGCTATGCTTATATCTTGTTTGATACGGGTGCCGATAGAAGTTTTGTGTCTACTGTTTCAAGAACTAGCACTTCTCTGTGTGAGGATGTTCCCAGAGGAGTCAGACAAAATTGAAAGGTATGTCGGGGGATTGCCCGACATGATCCATGGAAACATCGTAGCTTCAAAGCCAAAGACCATGCAAGAGGCTATCGAGATGGCCACTGAACTGATGGACAAGAGAGTCAGTACCATGGCAGAAAGACAAGCTGAAAACAAGAGGAAGTTTGAAAACACTTCCCGAAACAATCAGGATCAACAACAACAACAAAACAAGAGGCAAAACACCGGCAGGGCATACACTGCTGGATCGGGTGATAAGAAACCATATGGGGGATCTAGACCCCTATGCTCAAAGTGCAATTACCACCATGACGGTCCGTGTGCTCCAAAGTGCTATAAATGCAACAAGTACGGTCACATCGCTCGTGACTGTAGGGGTACGAGAAATGCCAACAACAATAACAACCAGAAGGGCACCGGATCGGGTCAGAAACCTACTTGTTTTGAGTGCGGAGATCAGGGACACTTCAAAAAGGATTGTCCAAGAATGAAGAACAACAAAGGCAACCGTGGTAATCAAGCTGGGAATGACAGAGCTCCAGCAAAGGTGTATGTGGTTGGAAATGCGGGGGCAAACCCAGACAACGTCGTTGCTGGTACGTTCCTTCTAAACAACCGCTATGCTTATATCTTGTTTGATACGGGTGCCGATAGAAGTTTTGTGTCTACTGCATTTAGCTCCCAAATTGACATCACGCCATCTACCCTAGATCATTATTATGATGTCGAACTAGCCGACGGGAGGATAATCGGGCTGAACACTATACTTAAGGGTTGCACATTAAACTTCCTAAACCACCAATTCAACATAAACTTAATGCCTGTAGAACTTGGTAGTTTCGATGCTATAATCGGTATGGATTGGTTGGCGAAATACCAAGCGGTCATTGTGTGTGCTGAGAAGATTGTTCGCATTCCCTGGAGAAATAAAACCTTAATCATACACGGTGACGGAAGTACTCAGGGAAATGTGACACGATTAAACATCATTTCTTGCACTAAAACGCTGAAGTACTATAGAGAAAGGTTTTCCTTTCTTTTGCTGTCCCATGTCCACTACAAAAGGGATTGAAGACAAGTCGGAGAAGAACGACTTGAGGACGGAACGTACCACATAGTTTCCAGGACATGCCCGAAGTATTTCCTGAGGACTTGGCCGGGTCCTTCCGCCGACTACTACAATGGAGTTTCAAATTGATATGGTACCTGGTGCTGCACTGTAGCACGGCACCTTATCGATTGGCGCCTTCCCCGAAATGAAGAGTTACTGAGCAACTGAAGGACTATCCGCAAAGGCTTGTATAAGCCCCGTTCCCTCGCCCTGGAGCTTCCGACCTTGTGTTGTCAAGAAAGAAGGACGGGTCATTCCGTATGTGCATTTGATACCGGGAACTGAAATAAATTAACGTGAATAACCGTTATCCCGCTCCCCAAGAATCGATGACCTATTGATCACTCCAAGGTCGAGTGTTTACTCGAAAGATGACATTAAGGTCAAGTTATCACAATTAAGGGTTCGAGAAGAAGAAACGTTCCGAGACTAGTGCCTTCAGAACTCGTTACGGCCATTACGAATTTCAAGTTATGCCGTTTGGTTTGACAAACGCACCTGCCGTATTCATGGACCTTTAGAGAATCGGGTTTGCAAGCCATACCTGGATAAATTTGTGATTGTCTTTATTGACGACATTCTGATATATTCAAAGAATAAGAAAGAACACGAAGAACACCTTAAGCAGATCTTGGAATTGCTTAAGAAGGAAGAATTGTATGCCAAGTTTTCCAAATGTGAATTTTGGATTCCTAAGGTACAGTTCTTAGGTCATGTGATCGATAGTGAAGGAATTCACGTGGATCCAGCCAAGATTGAATCCATTAAAGATTGGACATCTCCTAAGTCACCAACGGAGATTCGTCAATTCTTGGGTCTTGCTGGATATTACCGAAGATTCATTGAAGGGTTTTCAAAGATCGCCAAACCAATGACTAAGCTTACTCAAAAGAAGGTCAAGTTTGTTTGGGGCGATAAGCAAGAAGCAGCTTTTCAACTGTTAAAGCAAAAGTTGTGCAGTGCACCAATCCTTGCATTACCTGAAGGAAGCGAAGATTTCATCGCATACTGCGACGCTTCGAAGAAGGGTTTGGGCGCTGTATTGATGCAGAGAGAAAAGGTGATTTCTTATGCATCCCGCCAGCTGAAGATTCATGAGAAAAACTACACAACTCATGATTTAGAACTTGGTGCAGTGGTATTTGCTCTTAAGATCTGGAGACATTATTTATATGGAACTAAGTGTACGGTGTTCACCGATCACAAGAGTTTGCAACACATCTTAGATCAAAAAGAGTTGAACATGAGGCAACGCCGATGGTTAGAGTTGCTAAGTGATACATTGCATAAATTCGTTATCACTCTGGGAAGCAAATGTCGTTGCTGATGCTTTAAGCAGTAAAGAAGCGAGAACAGCCGCTACGAGTTCGAGCAGTTGGTTATGACTTTAAGTTTTTAGACCTTCCCAACATATTCTTAAATGCTCAGACCGAAGCGCAAAAACCCAGAACATTAAGAATGAAGACCGTTGGGGGAATGTTTTGGTTGGAAATGCTAAATTTTCCAGAAGCTAATAGAGAACATTAAGTTGGAACCACGTGCGATGGAACCCTGGCCTCATTGCAGAAGCTGGTTACCTTGTTATGGGCGATTTTGCGACTGTGATCATGCCCGAGTCCCATAAATCTAAATCTCTATATTCACCCGGGTCACCCCGGTTCCGACAAAATGTACCTAAGACAATGAAGAAGTTGTATTGGGGGCCCCAACATGAAAAGACCAACATAAGCCACTTATGTTAACAAGTGTTTGACCTGTGCTAAGGTTCCAAGGCCGAACATCAAAGGCCATTAGGATTGTTAGGTACAGCTAAGATTCCCGAATGAATGGGAGGGACAACATCACCATGGATTTTGTTACAAAGCTTCCTAAGACGTCTCAAGGCTATGACACAATTTGGGTGATCGTTGACCGACTCACTAAGTCTGCGATCTTCACACCAATGAGAGAGACTGATCCTTTAGATAAACTTGCAAGATTGTACCTAAAGGAGGTAGTCACGAGACATGGAATACCTGTCTCAATCATCTGCGATCGTGATCCCGAAAAAAAAAAAAGATTCGCATCCAATTTCTGGAGGTCACTTCAGAACGCTTTGGGTACAAATTTGGAGTATTAGTGACATCTTCGTCACCCATCCGCATACCGATGGTGCAAAGCTAGAGACCATTCAAACTCTCGAGGATAATGTTAGCTTGCATTGTGCAGATCGACTTGAAAGGGTTGGTTAAACCATTTGCCATTAGTCGAGGTTTTCAAACAACAAAGCTATCACGCTAGCATCAAGGCCGCACCATTTGAAGCACTTTATGGTCGGAAGTGTCGCTCACCTGTTTGTTGGACTGAAGTTGGAGAAGCTCAGATACTCGGTCCAGAACTGATCCAAGAAACCACCGAGAAAATCATTCAGATTAAGCAAAGGATGCAAGCTGCTCGTGATCGGCAGAAGAGTTACGCTGACTTGAAACGTAAGCCAATGGAATTTCAAGTTGGAGACAAAGTCATGCTTAAGGTCTCCCCTTGGAAAGGTGTTGTACGTTTTGGCAAACGGGGGAAGTTGAACCCTAGGTATGTTGGACCTTTTAAGGTAATAGAAAGGGTTGGAGAAGTTGCTTACAAGCTTGAACTTCCAGAAGAATTGAGCAGAGTCCATAATACATTTCATGTATCTAATCTGAAAAAGTGTCATGCCGACGAACCATTAGCCGTTCCATTGGATGGACTTAATTTGGACGACAAACTTCATTTTGTTGAGGAACCGGTAGAAATAGTGGACCGAGAAGTTAAACGGTTGAAGAGAAGTCGGATCCCATTGGTCAAAGTTCGATGGGACTCCAAGAGAGGTCCTGAGTACACGTGGGAGCGTGAAAGACCATTCAAAAGAAATAATCAACACCTCTTTCCGCCAATACCTACACCATCGCAAGTGCTGCATGTGAGCATTGTGGACAAGCTCGTTTAACGGGGGAAAGTCTATAACACCCTGTGTTTTCAAGTCCTTGACGACGTCAATAAATGTACTATTCATTTTTAGTATTGTACGCGTTTGCTTGTAATTCCATGAATTAAGTTTAAATCGCGTAAGCTAAAAATTAGCGTTCAATGTAAACGGGCATCAAGCAATTAAATGTTTACATCAAGCAAGGGTTATATAATTATTTTAAGGATAATTATTAACTTTGTTCATTTTATTTTTATCGGATACGTAAAGTGTATACGTTTCGCGATAAATTGCGTTAGGCCTCCCGGAACCACAAAAACTATTTCTAAACGCTTGCAACAAATACCCCTTTTATACCCAATACTCCAAAATTACATAAATATAGCATGTATATCTTTGTTCCACCGAAATTCATGCATTATATACAATTATACACATGAAAAATAAGATAAGGCTTTCAATTTGGTCAAGATCATGCCATACCTCATCATGGCAACACCATATCCCCCATCCCTACCATCCTTTGACTAAAGACCATGACTAAGGCCCATCATAGGTACACCCTTATGTCTCCTTGACCAGTAAAACTTTTTATATACTAGCAACTAACTCAATATACTCTTAACAACTTAGTAAAAATCAACCAAAATCTCTCTTTTTTGCTCTCTCTTTGGCCACGGGCATACACCAAGCACCAACTAAATCCATACAAAGTTTTTCCTACAAATCCTAACACTTCTATATACACATAATCTTTCCTCAAGATGTAACTAAGTCATATGCAAGCATTGGTTTAACCTTTTCCAAGTTATATCTAGAAAAAGGGAGCAGTGTTTTAATTAAGGAAAGTTAAGATATATTTGTGCAAGCTTGGTTTTTTTGTGGCTCACACAACAAGGGTTTAGTATTTGACACATCGCATCATTCGTCATATCATCATAAAGGTCCATTTAATACTTTTTTGTGTTGCCTATATCCAAAAATTGTTTTCATTATTATGCAAATATCATTCTATTTAGCCTATATCACCACTTAAGTTTTTAATCATGAAATAAAAGGTTTAACTTAAAATGAATTATTTTACACACTTTTAGATATGTTTGTGTTATTACTTACATTATGTTAAAAAGAGTGAGAAAATATTGTATCAAGTTATTTTAGTGTAAAAATGATCTTGGATTAATTAGGGTTTTTAATAGTTTCATGATATGTTTCAACTTAAAGAAATACCTAAGACATGTTAATGTTAATTATGGACTTTTAATCATACTAATAGTACACTAAAGTATATAGTCAGATGGAAAAAATATACTTTGTATACACTTGGTTATGTGTAAAAAGATTATTTACAAAACTAGTAAAATAAGTTACTTAAGTAAATATTATGATATTAAGTATTATTAGGGATTTGTTAACCTTGTAACTAGAACATATGAGGACTACTATGGACAATGGACATTTAATATATGTATGATTATATATATATTGATAAATGAGACTTGGATAAAAGTATCAAAAGTGAAAGTATAATGATAAGGTTACAAATGGAGTCAACAACTTTAGCAAAGAATCTGTCCAAGAATTTCGAATTTTACATATTTATTTTATAATTTTTATAAGATAATAATTTCACGACGATTACCGAAAAGGTAAGAAACTTGTTTAACGGATTATAAAAACGAAAAAAGTTACGTTAAAAAAAAAAAACGAGTTATACGTGAATAAACGAAGTCCGTTATTAAATTTTTATAAAAACATTTTTATAAAAACTAAACAGCAAGGATTGAAATTTTTAAACAAATACATACATATTTTTTAGGATCCAAAATGATACAGAATCGTAATTTTCAATTAATTAACGAATTGAGTTTATGAATTTCGCGAGTTTACGACAATTTAATACTTTTATAAAACTATTTTTATAAAAGTTACTATCATGACAAAAGTGTATATTTAGTAAACCTCTTAAAAAATATAGAACTGTTCAATACGAGAACGTCCTCGAAAGAATCATTAAAAACGGAGCTATAACGAATAAAATACGACATTTACGGGTTTTACGACGACGAATACGATTTATAACAGTCACGTCTGATGTAACAGTAAAAGTTACTGTTCACCAGGGGTCAAGAATATTCGACCAAATGTCAAATTATGATAACTCGTCTAATACGAAAAGATGGACATAAAGAAACGCAAGAATCGGGCTTAAAACGCGTAAAGTTACGCCAGTTTTACAAAACGGTAATTATAAACGTTTTAACTTAATTAAACTCAATTTTACCAAAACCATTAGTTGGTGATTGAGCTAGATAGAATATTATGTGGTTATCAAAGTACTATATTACTAGGATTTCATAATGAGCTCTTCGGATAGGCGTTTCGAACGAGTTGTTGGATTTAACGATTTAAAAGTGTCCCCTTAACTCATCGAAACGTCATGTCATGACCTCTTAATTCATGATAAAGCCCGAACATAGTACGAATAACGAACTAAAAATTAGATTAATACTTGGTACTTATCCACCTATGATAATTAAGGTTGCATTCGACTTTTACGTGACGCATTATCTGCGAGATTTTGGATTATCTGAACTCAAGGTGAAGTTCATAGGCCCCACATTATATGATTTCAATGATTTACAATTATTGGTGAAAACATGCTTATTTTATAAATTGGACCGCAAGTATTGTTACATGTTGCCTAAGTAGCGATAACCCAAGTTGAGCCCCTTTATCATGAACTGTCAATTGCATATATGTAGTTGGGAATTACATTATGTGAGCGCGAATGTTATTTAATAGATCTATTCGGGAAACGACCTCCCCGTTCGGGTGATTTGCTATCACCAGGAACGAACGTATATATCCTGTCGAATTAAGTATGTTCTTCGTGTTGAAACATCTAATACGGCAAAATGCAATAATATAGTTTAATTGCAAGAATTATAGTCGAGCTTCATGTCTGAGCTTAGTGTAAAATGTAATCCTAGTTTTGTGAGATCTGCATTTTGCATTATCACTAAAAAGTCTTGCGGTCCTGCATATATGATTATCCAACCTTATGACTTCATTCACCAACAATTTTGTTGACGTTTTAAGCAATGTTTTCAGGAGATCAATAGGCATGGGATACCAAGGATGCATTGGGTTATATTTTGGATTGCACGCTTAAAGATTTAGGTGCATCATATTTGGGGAAATGTATTGTCAACTTTTGTAATATCCGACAATGAACAAGTAAAGCTATATGCTTTTGTATTAAATCTTTTAATTTAGTCCAATGTATCATCTTAAACGACTTTTTGTGTCGTTCATATATATCTTGTGCTGTTGATCTTGAAGTAACACGCCCCGGACCCTTATTCCGCTGCGACCCAATTTGGGGGTGTTACAGTGCATCTTGGTGGTTGGCATAAGAGTTAAAAATTTTGAACAGCTAATCACCTGGCCTGTTGTGATTCCAATCACATACTGAGAATAAGGAATATTATTGCTATCACTGTTTATTTCAGTCTCTAAATGAGTCATAACATTTGACTATTCAGAAGATGACATCGCCTACACAGCTTGATTAATTATCATATTTTATCATAATTATCATGATTTTATACCTCAGCAAAAGCATCTAAACCATAATGAGATAAATTCGTCATGAGAGCAACTTTGGCAGTGTTGAGTTCTTCACAATCAGAGTCATATGCATCTAAATCATTAGCTTGATAAGCAGCATTGTGGGTAATGATAGTCTGTGTGGCTTGACCTTCTGGAATTCCTTTCCGAACTGCCAAAAAATGCAAGTTTCCTCCTCATGTAGAATTTTACCACTTACTTGAGCTTGTACCAACAACACTTTATCCTTAAACCACGAATAATCACATTTCCTCTTAGGTTTTATCATGTGTTTGTACATATGGCCGTTGCCCCGTTTTAGCACTTGAACAGATAACAAGTCTGATTTGTATCCCAGAATTGGCTTTCTACTTGTGCTCTTGTAGTATATGTCCTTGTTAGTACCTGTACTAAAACGTTTTGTCTCCCCTGATTGGTTGTAATGTTCACTTTCCATTAAAAATGGTAGCTTGTTGCCTTGGGTTTTGAACAAATTCCTCAGCTGATTATTGGTAGTAGGTTAGCGAGAAGTGACAACAGCAGTCAAGAAAGACATCAATGTGATTGGTGGGCATTAAGGGATCATCGACCTTTCTGGAACACTGGAACAATTAACCTGATCTTATTTAGGAAAATTCAGATTGTGGCGTAACAATATGACAATATTGCAATTGAGGGATGGACTGATGATGGATAATAAACGTGTGGGAATTGAATGATTTGATAAATCATTAGATGTAAGTGATTGAAAGAAGGGGTTGAATGATTGATGATTAAGTAATTGGTTGATAACTGATAAAGTGATCCATACTGTGGAGACTGATATGGTGAAACTTGTGGTTGAAATTGACTGTTTTGGTACGAGTTTTGATGAGTTTGATAAGGAGACAGAGTCATCTGATGGGTTGTAACCAATGCAAGCGGATCTGAGTTGCATTCATGCATTAAACGAACCTCATTTGCATGAAATTCATGTTGTCCCAAATAAGCATGAAGTTGATCAATGTTAGTTGAGTGCAAATCCCAAACCAGTTTGACATCAGTCATAAATTTGCTCCATTCAGGAGGAAGAGTATTCAAAAACTTTGTGTTCACTTGAAATTGTTCTAGTTTCATGTTGAAGATGTTTATGTCATTGAGTAGAAGTGAAAATCTCAAGTAGAATTCACATAGTGTTTCCCCCTTCTTATAAGCAAACTTATCGGATTCATCATAAAGCTTACACTCACTTCTTTTTTATCAAATGGAGTCCTAGCATAGAAGTTGAATTTCCTTTTTTTATTCCATAGTTTCCTTGGAGACTTTTATTGCTAGAACAAACGCATAGACCACACAGGTGGTTAGTCCATGGAGAATGTATTTGTTTCTTTAAATATCACAATCAGCTTAAATTGCTTCCGTACAGATAACTCATAATATTGCTTTATCTTGACACTGAGTCCATTTTCCTCAATTGAAGGCCACATGAGTGACCACTTCAAGAATTCAATAATCATTCTTCATTTGTCTATTCATCATTTATAGCTCCATTTTGCATTTTTTCCAAAATCTACATATACCTTTCCAACATAGTGGACGATTGTCAGCACCCTAAAGAATCAATTTTGTTAGCAAGAGTCATTAATTGAGACAATATGTATGTTTAAAAAGAATTACTTGTTTGATCGGGTACAGTGTAGAAAGAAATAATGTTTAAATAAGTTTTCATTTAAGTGATTTAAGTCTTGAAACAACACGGGATTATAGCAATTCTTGACAAACCAGAAAGACAACGTAAATGTTCCATGAGTTATACAAGTCAAAGAAATAAAGCCGCATAATTTTAGAAATTTGAGTTATTTCGTCTTTTTAATTGAGCTTGTTCGTCTCCGAGTTGTTCATGAGTTGAGGTGTTTCGAACTCAGGTTGTTCGACTTGGGTTGTTCGACTTAGGTTGTTCGACTTGAATTGTTTGACTCAGGTTGTTCGACTTGGGTTGTTCGACTCAAATTGTTCGACTTGAGTTGTTCAACTCAGGTTATTCAACTTGGGTTGTTCGACTCAGGTTGTTCGATTTGAGTTGTTCGATTCAGGTTGTTCGACTCAGGTTTTTTGACTTCAACAGTGACGAAACTCAAAATCTAAAAAACACAAAAAGACACTTTTTTGATCGGTTTTTTGCAAAAAACTCTGACAACACTAGTGTTACAACCTGTTTGGAATAAAGAAAAATATTAAACTTTAATGTTTTTAAGCCAAAAAATTTAAAATCAAAATTTTGTTCTTTGTAAAGGTTTTGAACATAAAAGATGACCAAAAATGGAATTTTTCTTGATTTAAAGCTTGTACACCTATACCTAAGATAAATATGATCCAAATTTACCAAGGTAAATGATCTTTTAGTGTACCAAATAGCTTCGAATCAACAAGAAAAAAAATTAAAAAAAGGAAGGAACGAATTTTGGCAAGTAAACACGAACCAAAAAAAAAAAACACAAAAACTAAACATACCACTCCATGGCTCTTGATACCAATTGAAGAATATTAGTAATCTCTAACAACAAGAGCTAGAGAGAGAAAGTGGGAAGGAAGGAAGTACTTTAGAGAGAGAAAGACAAGAACATGAAATGCATTACTATGTGAAAATACAACCAACCAACCACCTCTCCAAGGCATGTAGAGGTGTATTTTTACTTACAAATGGCACGTGGGCTTGGGCTTGTATGGACTAATCCATGGGCCTTTGCTAACAAACTATGTAAGTTTCCAAAAATTGCTTAACAAGCTAACGACTGTTATCTATGAAAGTGACCGACACTTTTGTGTTTCTAACAAAGGTTGATTCTTCAGGAGATTATGATAGTGAGGATGAATTTGCTTCAGTTGATAATAGATGGACAGATTTTTTGCTAGAAGATGGGCTATGGAACAAATATTCCTGCTAGAGCATGGAAGTGAATCTTACAGAATGATGACATGACTATGACACCTTACGATGATGATATTATGAAGTCAAGAATTCTTGAGAGCTTCATCTAGTGTGTGATAATTTGGATATTAAAGTTAGGGGTCGTAACAAGAAATAGTTTTATTGTATTATTGTTTCTTTTCTAGGTCTAGTCAAGTTGTGTTTCTTCCTCCAAGAAAGTTGTTTGCCTATAACCGGTCGAAAAGGAATGTAAACTCACACTCATTCCTTTGTACTTAGTTGTTTTTTTGGCAATAATAAAATTTAATCGTGAAACTAGTTTACCAAGAAATAATGTACAACTGAAAAGCAATGTTATTTAAACAAATACTGGGAATAAAAAATTAGTTAAAAGAATGGAAATTTACTATCTACCCCTAGACACATCTCCCAACAACCTGGATGCCACTAACGTTTACTTCCCATAAATTCGGTCAAACCCTTGACCATTAGAATTACCCTTAACACTTTTGTTAGGAATAAGAAAAGTATCGGTCACTTCCTACCATATTGCTATCCGTTTGCTCTAATAATCATATATAAAGTTAGTAAGCTAACCGGGCCAAAGACACATGGAAAGCCCATGACTAAGCCCATGGCCAGTCATAGCTAGAAGTATTTATACCCTCTCCATACATGGAGAGGGTGTTGGTTATTCATTTTCTCATATAGTTAATCTAATATTCTCTTCTTTGTTTCTCTCTCTAAGTGATCATCCAACCACCTTTTTCTCTCTCTAAAAACTCTAGATCGAATTCCATACTATATGTGTTAAGATATTCTACAATTGGCATCAAAGCCATGGGGTGTTTGTGAATGTTTTGTGTGCGTTTGTTACCTTTGTTTACTCGTGTATCTTGGTTTGAACCATTCAAAAAGTTTTCACTTTTTCATGGTTTAAAAACCATAAAGCTTTAAACTTTTTTCTTTATTTATCTTAGTTTAGGCTAGAAGTACAAGAAAATCTTTGAAAAACCATCAAAAATTTCATCTTTTTGAGTCTTTTTAGTTAGTAAAAGGCTTTTGTACCAAGAATCTTGATTTCAATTTTTTCGTGTAAAAAATGTTAAAGTTTGTATTTTTAAGGTTCTAAAAGTCTTAGATAGGTAAGAAGTACAAGAAAAATCGGGTAAAAACATCAAAAAGTGAGTCTTTTTAAGATTTTTGATTTTTGAGTTTCGAAGTGTATTGGGCGAATTATACGTAAAGGCGAAGTATACGTGTCTTTTGTTCAGGCGAAGTATACGCATTTGTTCAGGCAAAGTATACGTAGTTGGTCAGGCAAATTATACGTTTTCTCTTCAGGCGAATTATACGTGTTAATTACTCAGGCGATTTATACGTTAATTACAAAGGCGAGTTATACGTTAATTCTTTAGGCGATTTATACATTTCTTTCAAAGGCGATTTATACGTTTCTTCTAAAGGAGATCTACACGTTATTTCCAAAGGCGATTTATACGTAAATTCCAAGGGCGATTTATACATTAATTCCCAAAGGTGATTTATACGTTCTTTTCTTCAGGCAATTTATACATCATTTTCTTAGGTGATTTATACGCTTTACAAAGGAGAACTATACACTTCTATTAGGTGAATTATACGGTTGTTTTTTGATTTGTAAAATCCTGTGAAAACTTGATTTCCTAATTTTATTAAGAATTGTAAAATCCCGTGTATTCCAAAGACTCAATTTCATTAATCAAACCTCACTTTAACACAACAACCTCCAATGACTGTACGATCATTTTTTATCTTGTCACATTAAAATGGATTCAATTATTCCACTTGGTAACAAAAGATACACCTTGCTGAGTAACATGACTCAAACCCCCTCTCACAGTGCTGACAACGTCACCATCACACCAATGTGGAACAAGGACCTGTACGAATTCATGGAAATATAATGGCATTATACAACATGCAAAATAGAGAGCACGGAAAATGATACTGAATCAGTGAACACGGTCCATCTCATGCTTTGAGGCCTACTGATGAAGAGAATGGGGTGACCAGAACAAAAAAATATGTTGAATTATCTGCTGCTAAAAAATTCAAGCTAACTGTGGTATGAAGGCAACCAATATCATTCTTCAAGGTCTACCAGCTGATATCTATTCACTTGTTTAATCATCACAGAGTTTCCAGGAATTTATTTTATGGGAGAGAGTTCAAGTACTTATGCAAAGGTACCAATCTTTTGACAAAGCAGAAAGAGAGTGGGGAAAAATGTATGATGCATTTGATAAGTTTACTCACATCAAGGGGGAAACACTTCATAAGTATTACTTGATATTCACTCAGCTGATTAATGACATGAATATCTACAACATGAAAAAGGAACAATTCAAAGTTAATACTAATCTTTAAATAGTCTCCCCACGCTAAAAGGAGTAAGTTTGTGACTGATGTCAAACTTGTAAAAGATTTGCATACTACCAACTTTGATCAGCTTCATACATATCTTGAACAACATGAACTCCATGCAAATGAAGTCCGTCTTCTATGTGAACGCAATCAAGATCCACTTGCATTTGTTGCAAATTAGTAGATGACACCACCTCACTTCAACACTTATTAGTCTTCATACAACAATCCTCAGCTTCAACAACAGTTTCCACCATCTCAGTATGGATCAATTCATCCCACTCAACATTACTCATCTACTTATCCATCACAACACAACATCATTTAAAATCCATTCATCCATTCCATCATCATATCCATATTAGTCTCAAATGAATCATTAAACCTCATCTGTTCTACAAATTGCTTATCAATCACCTCAAGTTTCTACACAACCTATGATTGAGTCACCTCTTATGGACTTAGGTTTTGCTGTTCCTGTATTCTCTCCAGGAGATGATCCAATTGCTTGTCTCAACAAGGCAATGGCTTTTCTTTCTTTTCTAGTAGTATTGTATAAGCTTCCTCCAACGTTCCCTCAATCCAGTTAATAAACCTTAGAACTTCCTCAAATCTAACAAACCAAGCCACTATTTAAGATGGCAGGGTCATAGTACAACAAGTTCATGGGAGACAAGGGCAAAGTTATTCTGGTACTGGTTATAAGAGTAATGCTACTAGTTCTGGGGGAAACAATGAAAGTGGATAGACAAGGATTGTTAAATGCTACAACTGTCAAGGTGAAAGACATATGGCTAGGCAATGCACTCAGCCTAAGAAACTAAGAATGCAGCATCATATAAGGATTAAAGCAATAATTAGCTGAAGCTCAGAAGCTGGACAAATTTAGATGAAAGCAAACTCGCATTCTATGCAGATCTATGGGTTTCTAGATGGTCGTTTGTTCAGACAATCATTCCAAACAATGCTGCTTTTCAAACGGAGGATCTTGATACTTATGATTCTGACTGTGATGATGTCTCAAATGCAAAAGCGGTTCTCAAGGCCAATATTTCCAACTATGGTTCTGACATTATCTCAGAGGTACCTCATTCTGAAACCTATCTTAATGATATGGAAAATCAAAGTGTGTATGCAATGCAAGATTTTGAACAAACACCAGTTGTGGATGATACAGATAATGATATAACAAGTGATAGCAATATCATTTCGTACTCTCAATATTTGTAAGAAACACAACAGGCAAATGTTCAAGATACTAATTTGCAGGCACAACAAGATTCAATGATCTTATCTGTAATTGAACAAATTATTAATCATGTAAATAATTAGGAAAAGGCTAATAAGGAACAGAATAATAGATCAGTAACCACTGAGCTAGACAGATATAAAGAACGAGTCAAAACTTTTGAACAACATCTTAATATTGATTTAAGCAGTCGTGAAAAAAATGATTGATTCTCAAATGGATGATATGATTAAAGAGAAGCTTGCACTGAAAGAACAAGTTGACTCACTTGAGCAAAATCTTTCTAAACAAATCAAAGAAAAGGAATGTTTATTGCAAACATTTACGGTTTTCAAAAATGAATCCAAAGAAAAAGAAAATAAATATATGGAAAATGAAATTGATTTGGAAAAGAAGATAAAGGAACTTGATAATATTATTTTTAAAGTGGGTCAATCTGCTCAAACAGTGCACATGTTAACAAAGCCTCAAGTTTTTTTATGATAATATACACAAACAAGCTCTAGGTTATCAAAATCCATTTTATCTCAAGAAAGCTCAACGGATTAAACCAACCTTGTATGATGGTATTGTTATTTCTGCTAAACATGTTGCTATGCTTGTGATTGATGATGAGGAAACATTGATTTTGGAAGAAGAGAGTCAATCAAAAATGTCTAAAAAAGAAAAGGATCCAGAGGCCATTGAACAAAGTATTCTCATAAACCTATTGATTATGAAAAATTAAATAGACTAACTGAAGATTTTGGGAAACGTTTTACTCTACAACAAGACTTGTTGGCTGAACAAGCTTTTTGGTTACGTATATCCAATCCTACCATTGAATCTTCTAATAAACCACTTGTCATAATGGAAGTTCCTAGTGAAATACCTAAGGTGAGTTTGGTAAATGCAAGCCTAAAATCTTAAAATTCCCACCTCGCGCCTGGTTTATGACTCTATGTGAAGAGAGGACAACACCTGAGCTCGTACAGAAGGTGAATGGGGATTTGACATCTAAAAGCTATTTTTAACAATGAAATTATTCCATTTCTAAAATCTTTAAAAGACAACTTCAATGTGTTTGATAAAGATCTTCTAAATGAAATACTGGAAGTACAAACAGTTTTTGACCAAATAGACGCTGCTGTTCAATAGTCTTCAGTTGACAAACAATGTTTGGAAATTGCTAAGAAAGAATTACTTTTGGAAGATGATCAACTCTTACAGCAAATCATGTCTCAAGATTTTCTTCTTACTATGATGAATTATGTGTCTTTGATTGGTGAATCTGTAAATATGGAAAGAAAGAAAAGAATCTTGTGATAAGTTTTTTGTTTCAATCTTGAGGCTACTTTTGAAATCACAAATGCGCATAGTACTTTTGAAAAGTTACTCACAACTTGAAAAACATTGTATTTCTCTTGAATTGTCAATACAAATTAATCAAGAAATTTTTCAAAAACATGAATCTTGTGATAATCAAAATGCTCTCGAAATTCCAGAATTTTTTTAAAATGATGATTTGAAAGCTCAGCTACAAGACAAAGACACTGCCATTTGTAAGTTGAAGGAAATTATAAAATCAATGAGAGAAAAGTCCAAGGAAGAGAATGTCAATTATGATTATTGTGAAATAGAGACCAAAAATGTAGAACTGGAAAATAGTGTGGCAAACCTAGGAATTTAATAAAAAAAATCATGTTGTTGAACCTATTTGTGATGTTGATGTTAAGCATTCACTGTTAAAAGCAAATTATGAATTATTTGTGCTACTTGTAAGAAATCTATGTTTGATGGTGTTCATGATATGTGTCTTCTTGATTTTGTGGAAAATGTGAATAGCCATGCTAAAAACGATAAGAAACATAAAAAACAAAATATTTAGAAACCTATGGGTCATGTATTCACTTAAGTGGAAACCAACAGAACTTTCACTATATTTGGTAACTCGTGCCCTTTAACTAGGATCACTTCGGCTAACATAGTGCCTCCTAAGAAAACCACTTCTCACTCAGTTGAAACATAAAAAACAAAGCTTAAAGTCTACAGCAAGAAACTCAAAAATGTTAAAAATATAGGTTCGAGTAAAAAGGCTAAGATTGTAGAATCTAAGAATGCTAACCACTAGGAACCCAATCATAATTGGGGATCCAATGCTACAGATATTCCATCGTCTTCTTCTCTTTTCATGCTAGGTTGTCCAAATTGTTCTCTGGTATCTAGACTCCGGATGTTCAAAACATATGACAGGGAACCGCTCTTAGCTCATGAACTTTGTTACTAAATTTCTGGGTACAATTAGACTCAGGAACGACTATATTACAAGGATCATGGGGTATGGTGACTATCAGCTAGGAAATGTGGCTATCTCAAGAGTATACTACGTCGAGGGGCTTTGACATAACTTGATTTCTGTTGGTCAATTTTGCGACGTGGATCTTGAAGTCGCATTTCGGAAACACACTTACTTTATTCGTAATTTAGAAGGTGTTGATCTACTTTCCGGATCATGAGACATAAATTTGTACATAATTTCTCTTGATGACATGCTTAAAACATCTCCAATCTGTCTTTTATCCAAAGCGTCAAAAACTAAGAGTTGGTTATGGCACCGTCGGTTATCACATCTCAACTTCGGTACTCTTAACAAGCTAGCTAAAGACGGTCTTGCACGAGGCATTCCAAGACTTAAATTTCTGAAAGATCATTTGTGTTCAGCATGTGCATTAGGAAAAAGCAAGAAATCCTTCGATCAACCCAAAGTTAAAGATACTAACCAAGAGAAACTATATCTTTTGCATATGGATTTGTGTGGCCCAATGCGTGTGGCGAGTATTAACGGGAAAAGGTATATCTTAGTGATTGTCGATGATTACTCAAGATTTACTTGGGTCAGATTTTTGAGGACAAAAGATGAAGCTCCTGAGGCCATCATTAAATGCATTAAAAATATTTAAATTCGTTTGAATGCCACTGTCTGTAATGTTCGAACAGATAATGGAACCGAATTTGTCAATTAGACACTTCGGGAATTTTATGAAAATGTTGGCATCTCGCATCAAACATATGTTGCCCACACTTCTTAGCAAAACGGCATTGTCAAAAGACGAAACCAAACGCTTGTAGAAGCTGCTCGTACAATGTTAATATTTTCTAAAGCTCTATTATTTTTATGGGCCAAAGCAATCAACATAGCTTGTTACACCCAAACCCGTTCTTTAATCCTCCTTCGATACAACAAAACTCCATATGAGCTTATGCAAGATAAGAAACTAGATTTATCATTCTTTCATGTCTTTGGTGTACTCTGTTATCCTACCAATGACAATGACGACTTGGGTAAATTAGATGCAAAAGCTAACATTGGTATTTTCATTAGTTACGCGCCCACAAAGAAAGTGTTCAGAATCTACAACAAAAGAACCCAGAAAATTATAGAAACAATTCATGTGACATTTGATGAGCTAACATCAATGGCTTCTGAACAATTCAGTTCAGGACCCAGGCTTCTAATCTATGACTCCTACAACATCCAGTTCAGGACTCGTTTCCAACACTGTTTCTCAACAACCTTATATTCCACCAAACAGAGATGATTAGGATCACTTATTTCAACCTATGTTCGATGAATACTTCACTCCATCATCAATTTTTGTTTCTCCAGTTCAAGAAGCTGCTGCTCCGAGAGCTGTGGTTTTAGCCGAATCTCTTGTGTCAACTTCTATTGAACAGGATGCTCCATCAATAAGTATTCCATCAACACAATAACAAGAACATTCTCCAAACATTTCTCAAGGTTTTGAAGAATTACCTAAACCACGAACTTTTCGTGATGATCTACTTCATAAATCTCTTCATGAAGACTCGACTTCTCAAGGATCATCATCGAATGTGAAACAAACCCACACTCTATTTGAACACCTTGGTAGATGGACTAAGGATCATCCTATAGCAAATGTGAAACCTTCCTAACTTCAGTAGAACCAAAGAACTTCAAACAAGCAATGATCGAACCATCATGGATCGATGCAATGCAAGAAGAAATTCATGAATTTGAAAGGCTACAAGTTTTGGAATTGGTGCCATGTCTAGATAAAGTGTTATTAATCAAACTTAAATGGATTTATAAAGTCAAGACGAATGAATTTGGCAGGGTACTAAAGAATAAGGCTAGACTAGTTGCTCAAGGATTCAGGAAAGAAGAGGGAATCGATTTCAAGGAATCATATGCACCGGTTGCTAGAATAGAGGCCATCCGTATCTTCATAGCAAATGCTGCTCATAAGAATATGACGATCTACCAAATAGACGTCAAAACAGCTTTCTTAAATGGCAAGCTCAAAGAGGAGGTCTATGTTTCTCAACCAGAAGGATTTGTTGATCAAGACAACCCATCGCATGTGTACAAGCTTAAAAAGGATCTCTACGGTCTCAAACAAGCACCACGTGCATGGTACGACATGCTGTCAAGCTTCTTAATCTCACAACATTTCTCCAAAGGTGCAGTTGATCTAACACTCTTCATACGGCAAGCGGCAAATGACTTATTACTGGTACAAATTTATGTTGATGATATAATATTTGCATCCACTAATACTACCATGTGTAATGAGTTTGCTAATCAGATGACCACTAGGATCAAGATGTCAATGATGGGGCAGATGTCATTCTTTTTAGGATTACAAATTTCACAAAGTCCTAGAGGCATCTTTATTAACCAATCTAAATATGCTTCTGAAATAGTTAAAAAATATGGTTTGCTTACTATTGATTCTGTCGACACACCCTTGGTAGAAAAAAGTAAACTGGATGAAGATCTACAGGGGAAACAAGTTGATGATATACTTTACCGTGGCATGATTGGATCCCTTATGTATCTTACATCCAGTAGACCTGACCTTATCTATGCAGTCTGCTTATGTGCTCGGTATCAGGCAAAGCCTACCGAAAAGCACTTACAAGAGGTAAAATGGATCTTTCGATACCTTAATGGAACCATTAATATGGGTCTCTGGTACTCGAAGGATACTGGTATATCTCTAACAGCATATGCAGATGCAGACCACGCGGGGTGTCAGGACACTAGACGTAGTACATCAGGAAGCGCTCAGTTCTTAGGGGATAAACTTGTTAGCTAATCGTCCAAGAAGCAAAAATGCATGGCCATCTTGAGTACAGAGGCTGAATATATTGCCTTATTTGGGTGTTGTACTCAAATCCTATGGATGCGTTCACAGCTAACAGATTATGGTTTTCAATTCCATAAGATTCCTCTGTACTGCGACAACAAAAGTGTGATTGCCTTATGCTGCAACAATGTTTAACATTCAAGAGCCAAGCACATCGATGTTCGCTACCATTTCATAAAGGAGCAAGTGGAGAATGGAGTCGTGGAACTATACTTTGTACGGACTGAATATCAACTGGCTGACATCTTCACCAAGCCTTTGCCAAGAGAAAGATTCAACTTCTTGATCGAAAAGCTTTGTATGAGAAGCATGTCTCCGGAAATGTTAAAACGTCTGGCAGAGGAAACGGAAGAGTGATGGTGGTAACTCATATTCTGTATCATATGTACATAAGAAATCATAAAAACACAAAAATAATTTTCTTTTAATATAAATTTTTTTTTAAAAATTAAAAATTAAAAAAAACAAAAAATGTAAAAATATGTATCTCTAGCATGTCTTTTGAAAAGCGATAACATTTACGGCCTTAGAAATATCATTTAAGAATGATACACGGCTGTAAATGAACTTCGAGCATAAGTTCAAAAGCTTTCAAAACATGCAAAAAATGGCTTGCTATTATTTCAGATAGCAACTCGGTTATCATCTTAAAGGCAAGTATTTCAAAAAGAAAACTTGACCTCATAACGGGAATTTATTCTCGGGCATGGTCTACTTTATGACCATGCAAAAGCTTGTGATTACTTTGCATCACAACCCGTGCTTCCTATATTCCATAAGTGTATGTGTTAGTGCTCTTATGTGTCAAAATAAGAGAAATCTTATTTTTCATGGTGTTGGTTTTCTAAATTAAACAATACTTTATCAGAAAATGATTTTCAAAGACATCTGACCACTCAAACAACGACTACATCTCTTTAAATAGGAAACGGGTCATTGTTTGAGGGGGAGAAAATGTCAAATATCTTCGTCAAAAAGTCATGTGATAAAAGGAAAAAGGTTTTAAACAATAACGGGTTAACAATTAAAGGGGAGTTAATTAACTTTAGCTTATGTGAGCCTTAACTATTATGTGTTTATGCCTTTAGGGAGTATATGTGCAAATATAAGTTTCTAGGTATGCTAGTTAAAAACAATAGGGACTATTTGTGCCAATTGTTAAACTTTACTTGCCTAATAAAACTTATATAAGAAAAATGCATAGGATAGTAAAATAGAGGGGGCAAAAGTGTCAAAAAAAAATTTGTTTTATAACACTTTCACCCACCTCGTCTCTTACACAAACAAACACACACACTTAAATTTTTATTTTCCCTCCATTCTCAAACTTGAAATCGCCAACTCTTGATTCGTCATTTTCAGTCGTTTTCAAACAAAAGGTATAACAAAAAATTTGTTCTTCACACTCTTAACAACACGTCTCTCAAACGAATTAAGTTTTAGCACATATTTGATCTCGAAAATCCTAAATAACGAATTAGGGTTCATCAAAATCAAAACTGGGTAAAAACCTAAATTGAGTGAGGGGTTTTGCTTGCTCAGGAGTGTAGAACACTCGATTAATACAGCTTTGTGTTTAGGTATCATACGAATGAGTTCTTGATGATTCATGCTTGCGGAAATTTAGGTTTAGGAGAAATATTGTAAAATGTTTGTGGGTTTTGTGTTAGGACCTTTATATTATCTTTCCTAAATGTGTTTGAGCCTTAAAACTTCATCCTTGTATGTTGTTTCTTGAATGATTGTGGTAAAATGAATAAACTTGCTCGTTTTTTTATTGTTTTTGATGATTCTGTGGCTAAATGTTGTTATAACTGATCCTAAGTGTTATTCATCTGATATGTATGTTGTTTAAACAAGTTTTGATGCTTAAGATTTCATGTTTGTGGCAATGTTAGTTTTAAAGGCGAGTTAACAAATGCCTTTGAGAGGCGAGTTAACAATTGCCTTCATGAGGCGAGTTAACAATACGCCTACACGAGGCGATTTAACAACCTCAATAGGAGGCGAGTTAACAATACGCCTACACGAGGTGATTTAACAACCTCAAATAAGAGGCGAGTTAACAATACCCCTTAATGAGCCGATTTAACAATCTAATATAGGAGGCGATTTATCAATCATATATAAGGCGATTTAACAATTCCTTTAGGAAGCGAGTTAACAATCCTCTATAGGAGGCGATTTATCAATCTTATATATGAGGCGATTTAACAGGAGGCGATTTATCAATCTTATATATGAGGCGATTTAACAGGAGGCGATTTAGCAATGTTTCACTTTAAGAAATTTTAAGATTAAATTTTTCTGAAGGCAATGTTTAACTCAAGTTAGGTAGCTAATTAAAATTGGTTAATTGCGCATCCTAAACAAGTTAAGTAGGCTATATAACGAGGTTCAACAAGAATATCTGAACAAGTCTTAGGTTACCTTATTCTTTACAAGTTAGTTTGAATAGGATTCCCAAAAAACACTAATTCAGTTGTCTTAATGCCTTTCACATTATGCCTAATTAAGTTGCCCTTCGGATGATTAGATCTTAGTCAATCATGCTAAATGCCTTAATGCGCCTAATCAATAAAATGATATCACAACATGAATCAAGCTTAAGTGTTCATCAATCAAAGGGCCTTATAGTGTGTGTCATATAAAATTAGTTATATGTATAAACTGTATTGGTCATATCTTAGCAGAAACATGAATACCACCCAAGCACAACAGAAAGCCCTTGATGATGCTCTTGTTGCTCCTGCTGATTATCTTGAGTTTAGGAAATGCAACATGAGACTCAAAACAGACATCAAACCTAAAGAAGCTACATTTCAAGTGGTGCTGGATGCTCTTGCTCTCACTCCTTTCTATTAAGCATTCCTAATCACTGCAGAAGTTCCTGCTATTTATATGTAAGAATTTTGGGCTATAGTCTCTGTTCATAGGTCATCTATCAGATTCACGATTAACAAGAAGAAAGACTCTCTTGATGTTGAAATATTCAGAGAAATTCTCCAGATTTGCCCTAAAATTCTAGGACAAGAGTTTGAAGACCTTTCACTAGAACAAGAAGTCCTCTCTTTCATGAGAGATCTTGGGTACACTGGAGACATCACCTATCTTACTGATGTGAATGTCGACTACTTACATCAACCATGGAGAGCATTTGCTATCGTCATCAACAAGTGCTTAAGTGGAAAAGAAACTGGAATGAACAAGATTCATCTCTCTCGTGCTCAAATCCTCTGGGGTATGTTCTACAAGAAGAACATTGATTATGTGTATCTACTCTGGGAAGATTTCCTATTCCAGATTGAAAACAAAGATGCTAAGAAGACAAAAGAGATGTCATATCCTAGATTCACAAAGGTCATCATTAATCACTTCATGTCAAAGGATCAGTCTATTTCGAGGAAAAACAAGATGTTTTGGCACACTGCTCGAGATGACACCATGTTTAGTTCTATGAGGCGTATCTCCAGACATGAAGATACTTAAGTATATGGTACCATTCTCCCAAAGCACTTAACAAATCAAGCAATGTTGGAATCCAAAGCTTACCAGATATACTATGCTTTTGCTTCTAGAGAGAAAGCTCCAAAACCAAAGTACGTTCAAAAGAAAGCTGATTCAGACACATCTCCCAAGAAGAAGCCTGTTCAAGCTACTAAAGTTACCAGACTCAAGTCAAAAGCTAAGGTGGCCAAACCTGACAAGAAGAAGCAACCTACAAAGAAGCCAAAAGCCAAAGGATTAGCTGTATTATCTGAGGTTGCACTAACTGAAGCTGAACAACTTAAGCTGGCTACCAAAAGAAGCAAGACACAACTTTACAGTTCTCATGCAAGTGGCTCAGGTGATGGAGTTGACACTTAGTCAAAGGTTCCTGATGAGCAACATTAAAAGACTTCTGGTGTAGATGAAGGAACCGGTACTATACCAGGGGTTCCCGATGTACCCATATATGCTTCTAAAAGTAATAAAGAGTCTTGGGGAGATAGTGATGAAGAGGATGATGATGAGGATAACTTTGAAGATGATGCTGATATTAATGATGATGATAGTGATGATGAAAGGACGGAATCTGACAGTGAGGAAATTCCTGATCCCAATAAGCCTAATGAAGAACATGACAAAGAAGAAGAAGAATATGATGATGAATTCAATATTGAAGAAGAATAAAAGATTGATGATGAAGAAACGATGTATGATGATGAAGACGATGAGGTCACTAAGGAGTTGTATGAAGATGTGAATGTGAATTTGGGAAACAAAGATGCTGACATGACCGATGATGATCAGGGTGGAGATCCATCACAAAGCTCTTTTGTCTCATCCGACTTTACAAGTAAGCTCCTAAACCTTGATAATCCTTCTCTTACTGACACTACGATTGCTTCCTTGATGGATACCACAGTTCATCATGAAATCACATCAGCTACAACCGTTCCTCTACCACCTCCTTTCTTTAATCCTTTACAGCAAGAAGCAACACCAACTCCTACACCAACAACTTCAGAGACTACAACATCACTTCCTGCACTTCCAGATTTCGATTCTATATTCAAATTCAATGAAAGAGTCTTCAACCTAGAAAAATATGTGTCAAAGATAAAACAAGTTAACCAGTATGCTCAAGCTCTCTCCTCTATTCCTGCTATAGTTGATCGTTACATGGATAACAAACTTGGAGAAGCGATAAACAAGGCCATTCATGCACATAATTTAACTATAGAGAAGAAGCTCAAGCTAAGAAAGGGGAGTATATAGAACACGTGGACTCAACGGTGAGGACAATTATCAAAGAGGAAGTCAATACTCAACTACCTCAGATTCTTCCTTAAGCGATCTCAGATGTTGCAACTCCTGTTATTGAGAAAAATGTCACTAAATATGTAGAAGCTGCAGTCTTGACAAGATCTTCTTCGCAACCAACGTCTACTTATAAGGCAGCCGCATCACTCTCCGAGTTTGAGCTTACAAAGATACTAATAGACAAGATGGAGAAGAACAAGTCATATGATAAAGCTGACTACAAAAAGAAGCTTTATGTTGCACTGGTCGAGTCTTATAACACTGACAAAGATCTCTTTGATTCATATTGTGAAGTTTTTTCATTGAAGAGGAGTCGAGATGAAGACAAAGATTGAGACCCCTCCGTTGGATCAGACAGAGGGAAGAAAAGAAGGAAATCGAGTAAAGATGTTGAGTCTTCCAGAGATTCAAGGTCAAAGGAAAAGAAGTCTTCAAGAACCTCTAAAGACGCCTCCCTATATTAACATAAGTCTTCCAACAAGTTTGCCCATGCAGAGGAGCCAAGACATACTATTGAAGACTCAGGCATGCAACAAGATCAGGAGTTCATCACGGGAGACAATGATGAACAACCTGCTGACAAGAAGGTTACCAAAGCCTACTGGTTCAAGAAACTTGAGCAACCTCCAACTCCTGATCAAGATTGGAGTAAGAGACGACAAGTTGACTTTCGACCTCCTCAGACTTGGATTAGTTAAGTTGCACATGCTGAAGAACATCCTACTTCATTTGATGAGCTCAATGATACTTCATTTGATTTCTCTACGTAAATCGGCTTAAAATTCCAAATCTGACTCAAGAAATTCTGGTTGGACCAGCATTTAACCTGCTCAAAGGCACTTTCAAGAGTATTACGGAATTAGAGTACCATCTTTAAGAATGTTCCAAAGCAACAACTAAACGACTTGACTGGCATAACCTTGAAAACAAACCGTATCCGTTCGATCTCAGAAAGCCTCTTCCGTTAATTCAAGATCATCGAGTACGCAAAATTATCCCTAAGGATTACTTCATTAATAAAGATCTGGAATATCTGAAGGGTGGAGACTTAAGCAGACGTTACTCAACTTTAGTGACAAAGACAAAGGCTGCTACTTATGAGCTCAAATGGATCGAAGACTTGGTTCCCGAATTATGGAGTCTCGTGCAGTTGAAATATGATCAACATGCTTACTTAGGAACTTCACATTGGGGTCTCAAACGCTAAAGCTTCTACGGATATGCTAGCAACTTGACTTAGTTTAAAGATGTTTACTCCAGAAGAAGAATCATTGCGGTTACCAGACTTAAAATCATAAAGAAGTATGACTATGGTCACCTAGAAGAGATTGAAGTTCGTCGAGATGATCAGAAGCTATATACGTTTAAAGAAGGTGATTTCAAAAGACTACGTCTACAAGACATTAAGGACATGTTACTTTTACTCGTTTAATAAAAGCTGACCAATCTCATAATTGACGAATGGTATGATTTAAATGTGGCATTACGTATGTACACCAGACGTATTGTCATTAAAAGGCGGGTGGAAGATCTTCAATTAGGTGTTGAAAGTTACCAAAAGAAGCTCAACCTCACTAAACCGACACATACAGATCGAATCTCAGGAACATAACCGCATACACTTCATAATCAGACCCTCATGAAGTAATATACGTAGATCAGAATAGGAGAAAAAGATTGATGCACGCTGATGAACTCCACAAGTTCAGCAATGGCACACTCAATGATGTTTGAACTGCTCTACACGACATTGCTAGGGGAATAAGAATGGAATACCTGCCAATGAGGAAATAGATTAACTTAGACAAGAAAATGGCTCGGGTTATGGTTTAGGATATAGACAAGCAACTTTATCAGAGGAGGTTGATGCGAAATCTAGAGAAGTTTGTTGGTGGAAGGATATATGAAAAAGATCTCAAGCTACTGGAAAGGACAATATGACTTTGTCATATCTTGTCTTAACTTATTTCAGGTTAATTTCTCGTATATAATAAAACTTGAGTCTGTGAATAATTAGTGTAGACTATAATTAGGCTTATATATTGTTTGAGTACGAATTTTCAAGAATTTCTTAGTAAATTCAAAAAAATTTCAAATTCACATACTCAAACACCATATAATTCTTTCAAAATTTGAGGGGGAGCATTAATATGTTCTAATAATTAGCTTGTTAATAATTGGACATCTTCTCCCCGAATGCTTATATTTTATCAATTAATATCCAAAATATTAAAAGATTTAACATTTTTGATAAGGGGAGAAAATGTGATTAAAATATATGGCTAATAATGTGATTTTTAAGATCTCAAGTGTACGCTTTCCCATATATGTGCTAAACTCTTTCGATTAAACGATGCACATATAAAGGGGGAGCAAATGGTTAAGTGGTGGCTAAAATGTGAAAGTACCAAAGACCGACCATTTAAATTATTGAATTGAAGTGATAAGGTGGTTAAGTTTAGGTATCTATTCCCATAATCCAGCCAGAACCGGAGGGATCTACCCAAGGATATTCCACTAGATAGTGTAGTAGTCCTTAGGTATGAAAAAGGAGTAAAAGCGAGAATAAGGGAAAAGTGTCGACTGAGATAGAGCTAGTACTGGAACAAACCCAACAAGGTACTAGTTATGAAGTCTCGGTTAGCGCTGAAGGGGTTGAAGAATTTAAAAAAAAAGTTAAGATAAAGGGTGAAAAGAAAGAAGTCCTCCTTACACTTAGGCAAAAACCGGGTCAATACATCTGCTGTCAAGAATCACAAAGATGATTGCTGACATTAAAGACTGACATCATGGACCCAGTGATGCAATGCAATACCCTCCCTAGCCACTCAGAATCTCTCAAAAGATTTCTGTTTCATTTCATGCGGAGATTACATGCATTTCTATCAACTTTCTCACTCTGAGTTAGTTGGTATTGAAAAGGTGGTAGTCTGCTCTAGCCTCCAATCACTATAATCAAAGTGCACTATTGAGTCTAGAGCCAAAAGAGATCATCCATAAATCTCATTAGGACACTTGTCAAAATTATGCTTGCTAATTTCACACAATGTGAAAAACAAGAAATATATATTAAGAGTCATACGCATTATCCTTGTGATTTTGCCAGAACGTCCGAGTGATACTTAAGTATTCACAGTAAAGATGGAAATCCTGCTTGAGCCAACATCAAAAAAGCTCTTGGTAGGTGACTTCTGAGATCCTATGCGGATCGAGCTTGTGATATTGGATATCGATTCAGTCCAGCTTATGAATTGATGAATTTTTAAAAAGATAAAACTGTTGGTGTGTCATAAAAACCGTTTGCAATTTGACACACCGACTGATTTTCTAAATTGATTTTCAATCTTATGTCCATGGGAAGCCTCGCAAGGGCATCTGGACATAGGAAAGCTGAACACGAATTGACGGCTTAATCGGGAAGATAGTAACTTACCGGTTAACTCTTACCGTGTTGTCTGCTTTGAGACGCTCCGGTAATAAGAACAGCTAGTGCAGCTACAAAACCCTATCAAGGAGATTCTTTGGAATTCTACTTGATCACAGGTAGTATTTATACTGAATAACGGGGAACCGTGGTTGTTACAACCATATTCGACGAAGTGACAAAGCCACTTTCGTCCATATATGTTGTTTATCACTAACCCATTCATGCAGGTTTCCTGACGATGGTACAGTTTCCCGATGACAAGTCGAAGCCAATACCACATGCTCATACTCGACCGACATATATAAAGACATCATGAAAGCTTATGTACATGTTTCAAGACTTCTGCTACTCTGATACCGTACGTCTTTCTTGAAGTGACGAAGTATTAAGTTGATATCGTACGTCCTCCATAAAGTGGTGAAGTGTTAAAGTTAAAGAATTTCAAGAAAGATGGTTACACACGCTTTCAACATCAAGAATAGTATGCGCATGTTGGTCTAGAAGTCACAAGATCACAAGATGGCAAAGATTACAAGATGGCGAAAAAAGATTATGCTTGGTTAATGATCTCAAGAAGTTCAAGATCACATTCATGTCAAGTCAAAGATACAAGTCAAAGCCAAAAGTCAATGATCACTACATCAATTCACAAGTTAATGATTGAAGTTAAAGACTATGAGTTCAAGACTAAAGTCAAAGCATAGTATGCTAGGTTTAAGTTTTTGTAAATTGGAGTGACCTCCCTTAGGGGGAGATTGTTAGGAATACGAAAAGTATTGGTCACCTCTAATATAGTTAGTCATAGCTCGTAGTTTAATCAAATGTAATGTTAGTAAGCTAACCGGGCCAAAGGCACTGGAAAGCCCATGGCCGGCCTTAAGGTGATGTATTTATACCCTCTCCATACATGGAGAGGGTGTTGATTGGTTCATTTTGTCACACATAATCTAATCTTTCTTTCTTTGTTACTTTCTCTCACTAGAACCTTCCTCCCATCCACTTTCTCTCTCTAGAATTACTTCATTGTTATTTGGTGTTAAAGATTACTAGTATTCTACAATGGGGGTTCAAAACAAGTTGGATTAAAGCAACTTGGTTCTAAACAAGTTGGTTTTAAACAACTTGGTCCTAAACAAGTTGGGTTCAAACAACTTGGTCCCAGTGTTGAAACAGGAGTCCATGGAGTACATATCGTAAAGCTGAGGTTTTTTAGGTTAGTAACGATGATGATGCGGTAGCTCAAAGACGGTTGGAGGACAAGCAACTTAAAGAAAGGACAAACACGGACTGCTTGATAAAGGAGCAGGAAAAGGTACACCTTGGCATAAAGGTATGGGCAGACATTACGGTAACTAGAGTACCTGGACAAGAGGGTGCAGAGGGTAATGTTGCTGAAAAGAATAAAGTAAAGGAGTCTATGGAAGCTAATCTAGGGAAATTACTAAAGTACGATGCCAGATTGACAAGGTGGTCCCTGGTTCGAGGTTCCAACATGAGGAAAAGATGCTGAGTATCGGTTATGTTTAAGTGTTACTTCTAAGGTGGAAATTACATAGGTTAGGGGGTTAAGTATACATTGTAATTTAGATTAGGAATAGACTATAACTAGGATTAGTTAGCTTGCCTTACAAGGCAAGGAGTTTCCTATTCAGCTTAGGATAGGTTTTCACCCTCTTATCTCTATAAATAGAGATGAAAGGGTATGCTGGTTATTCATTCTTCTTTCTCGTTGTAATAGCTTTATTAGGGATTTAATTTAGGTTTGGTACGAGGGTATAACGTGTTCATATATTCTTGTTGGTTCTTTATAGTCTCTTTTGTTTGCTATTTGTGCTCGATACAACTCGCGATCTAGCATTCCGTGATCGAACTTCGGGTTTGTTATCGTAATTTTCCAACACTATGTATCCCTTAGTGCTAAGTCTATGAAAATGATAATCCAAGCTTTCGCTAGTTTTTAACCTACAAAATGCACAGACAAAACTTAAGTCAGAGTTTTAAAACGTTTTAGTGGCTTTCTAAAGAAGTTAGACAGCCAAAAACATATGACGTAGTGAGTGTTAACTATGCGTCGACAACTATGATCACAAGTCTGGTGAGGCATGTATTCAACAACTAATTGAAAGGAGGGTTTATGTTTATGCAGTGCGACTAACATGTAGCTAAGATAGTTTATTTGGTGCTACAAACTATTATACACACCAGACCATTAGGATCAGAAATGCATGGGTGAGAGAGAAACAATATCAAAGAGCATATCAAATCAAACAAGTGGCCGATATGGTCACAAAACCCAACCTCATTAGGAGTCTCATTGTCACTTCTTTTATGACAACCATTTAAACATGCAATCCCACATAGTTGAAACAAAGAGAATGGTGCTAGCTTATATACACCGGTGTATATAGTTTGTTTGGAGCTAGGATAAAAGATTAGTGGAGAACACCATCCAACTAAAGAGCAAACCACTCCATTTTAAACACCCATCCAACTTTAATCCAACGGTTCATATTAATTGGCATTTTATTTTAATTATTAACTGAGGTGAATTTTGATAATTTTACTAGCCCAATAACAACTCTGTAACGAAACCCTAACCTCTATTCATGCCAAATTGATCAAAATTGGTGGGAATTAAATGTCTACACACTTAGTCCTGCTAAGTCAATACTTAATACTACTCAAGATATAACTAACAGTACTAACCAGTTAGTACTGCCAGAAGAAAGTTAGTACTGCCAGTACTAAACTTAATACTGTTGGAGAACTGTATACTGCTGCATGAAGATTACAACTGCCAGAAGGAGATAAAGACGTGTGAAGTGATATGTATGGACTAATTCAATGTATATCCTATATAGTTAGAAGATATGTTGATATCTTATAGAAGTTTAGAAGATTTGTAGTTATCTTGTAAAGGACTCCTTTGTGTATAAAAGGAGATCCTAGGTTATGGTTTAAGAACACACATCAATCAGTCTTTCTTTGTATTCATAGCTTCAAGGTTGTAAACCCTAGTACTAGACAGAGTACTCGTATTATTCATCATAATAATATTGAAGCTTTTTGGTTATATTCATTTTTCATTCATTCTACTGCATTACAGTTTACTATTACATAGATATTCTTCTAAGTATTAAAGAGTAGATTCCGCATACTCTTTAGTATCAACAAAGTTTATAGCATAGTTGTCTTGAATCTATTTAATACAACTAATCCTTTTTACAAGGTTTGCAAGATCTAGTTGGGATCAACAAGTGGTATCAGATCCTTGTGTTCTGAAACTTTGATCTAGAAGTTATGGAATTTGAATCTGCATAGAGTAATACTACTGTTAAGCTACCCATACTCAAACTAGGTGAGTATGAGATGTGGGTGATAAGAATCAAGCAGTACTTCTAGGTACAAGACTATGCTCTATGGGAGGTCATAGAGAATGGTAACTCATGGGTATCTGTACCACAAACAGCACAAGAGAATGGTACTTCTGTTACAAAGATGTCAGTACCTGTAACTGCTGAAGAAAAGACCAACAAGAAGAATGATGTGAAGGCCAGAAGTTTGCTACTCATGGCTCTTCCCAATGAATATCAACTTACTTTCAGTCAATACAGTGATGCTAAAACAATGTTTGCTGCTATCGAAACATGATTTGGAGGTAATGAAGCCACTAAGAAAACACAGAAGACACTGTTGAAGCAACAATATGAAAATTTTAGTGCATCAAGCACAGAGTCTCTTGACTCTATCTTTAACAGGCTCCAAAAGATTGTTAGTAGGATTGCAATTTTGGGTGTGGTCATCACTCAAGAAGACTTAAATTCAAAATTTCTAAGAAGCTTGCCTCCTAATTAGAATACTCATGTTGTAGTCTGGATGAATAAGGTTGATAGTGAAACAATGAGCATTGATGATTTGTACAACAACTTCAAAATTGTTGAACAAGATGTAAAGAAATATGTTGGTGCAAGTAGTGGTGCTCAAAACTTAGCCTTTATGACTGCTCCAAGCACTAACAGTACTAATGATGTTAATACTGCTAATCATGCATATGAAGTTAGTACTGTTAGCCCTAATATTAACACTGCTTGTCCTCAAGTTAGTACTGCTAACTTCAGTGATAATACTGTGTATGCTTTCATGGTTGAGAATCCCAACGGTTCTAATCTCCTACAGCAGGACTTAGAGCAAATTCATGAAGATGATCTGGAAGCAATGGACTTGAAGTGGCAGCTCTCTCTGCTAAGTATGAGGGCAAAAAGGTACTTTCAGAGAACAGGAAAGAAAATTTTCATTAATTCTAATGATACTGCTGGGTATGATAAATCTAAGGTAGAGTGTTTCAACTGTCACAAGATGGGACACTTTGCCAGGGAATGTAGAGCACCAAAGAACAAAGAGGGTCAGTTTAGATATCAAGACCACACTAGGAAGCATGTAAACAATGAAGACACATCTTCAAAGGCAATGTTAGGTATAGATGGTGTAGGTTTTTACTAAAGTGATATGGCAGAAGAATAGGTTCAGACAAACATGTCTCTAATGGCATTTTAGGCTCTGAGTATTTAATGATAAAACTTTGCTTAAAACTTGTCTAAAAAAACTATGAAACTCTTAAGAAACAAGTCTTGTGATGTTTTTGATGTTAAGCTTAATAAACTGAATTTAAGCAGCTACTTATATAAAGTGGTTTAGCAACAGTAGAAGATAGACAACTTATCACAATATAGAAAGGTAATGAGGTTCATGATAGTGATGAAGTTGCTGAGCTTCTTAAAAGGGAAGTAGCTTGGCATAGACTGATGGAAATAAATGTGCTTAAAGTGTGTTTTGGAAAAAGTTAAGCAAAAGAAAACGAGGACATTAAAAAAATTTAAAATTGAGAAATTTGATAAAGCCTCAAAAGACCTAGACAAGTTGTTAGAAAGTCAGATAACTGACAAAAGTAAAAAGGGTTTGGGGTATAGTGATGTTCTTCCACCTCATCCTTTAATCTATAATAGACCTAAAAAGCTTGATCTGTCTTATTCTGGTCTTGATGAATTCAAAGAGCCTGAATTCAAAGGGTATGGTTCTGAGGTTAGTAAGAAAGAGTCAAATGTTGTTTGTGATAAGAAATTAGATGATTCTAAGGAAAATTCTAATAACACTTTGGTAAAAGAACAAGTATCAAAAGATACAAGTAGCTTTGTTAAGTCTTCACTTAATGTTGATAAAGAAACTGTTTTTCCTGTTGATAAAAAGGTAGAGTATGTCAAACCTAAAAATCATGAAAAACCAGTTAAAAAGCCAGTTAGGTATGCAAAGATGTATAGATCACAAAATCCTAGGGGGAATCAAATGAATTGGAATGGGCAGAAGTCCAATCAACTAGGAAGTGATTTTGTAATGTATAACAAAGCTTGCTTTATTTGTGGGAGCTTTAATCATGTACAGGCTCAGTGCAAATACGTATGGTTAAACTATAAAGATCTAGTACGAAAAATACACAAACGCGATCACGACTATATATTAGAGTCGTGTCGATTTCTTATACCGAAATGTATAATCAACGTTGCGTACATCGTATCAACAAAATTCATATATTTATAGTATATTATATATTCTATACAAGTGTTACTCGTCTCATCACCTCACTTGCGCACTTAGAGTCCTTAAACAACCCACAATTTTTAGGTTTACGATTGTTCTTTTATTTACATCATACATCGTTTAATCGAATACTTTCTATTTTAAGAAACTTTCTATTTTTGAAAAGTTACTATTTTCGAAAAGTTACCATTTTTAGTAAGTCTCGACATCCAATTATATTTATAAAATATTTATTTATCTCGTCGAACATTCGACTTTCAATTTGGTTATTAATTACCCATATCGGGATTATGTCCCGTATGTTACTATTTTTATAACTATATCCGTTCATAAAACTCGTTAAGTCTAATTTGTTATACTCGTAAAAATTAATGCGTTTTTATTATTTTATAAAACATTCAATAAAGTTTATTAACCGTTGACTTTTTAAAGTCAACATTTGACTTTCTTTGACTTTTATAATTATATATATTTTTACCCAAATCTGACCCGCGGCAAACGGCCCTTTAAATCACATTTTCACGATTCGGACAAAGAATAGATTTTATGCGAAACGATATTCCGGATAACTTTTTAGTTTTAGCCGATACCTGAATCTCGACAAAAAATGACCAAAATATCCCTGCAAGTTTCTGAAGGAACTTGTATTTTTAATAAAAATGCAGCAGTTTGACCATCGGTTTTGACCCGCTATATCACGTTTTCGTGACTTTGACCAAAAAGATATTTTATAGAAAACGTCATTCCGGACAACTTTCGTGTTTCGCCGGAAGGCCGAAACGGACTCGAAAGTGCCCAAAATGGCGGTCGAAAATCAGATCAGAATGTACACTTTTGCAAAATAGCTGTTTGGAAATTTATAAAATTTCCAAACTTTGATCGGCCATAACTTCTTCGTTATTAGGAGTTACGGGACGTTCGAATTATCGAAACGTACATCAAGACAATCACTATCATTTTTTAAACATCAAAAATCAGATTTTATGATTTTTTGAACCTCGTTTTGCGTGCTACAAATTCTGCACGAATTTATATGTTACCAAACACTCTAAAAATCCATTTTTGACCCAAAACTCATTCACAATATATCCAAAAATGGTTTATAAATATTACCCACATCGCTAAATCAACCAGCAACAAAATCTAACTAGATGACGCAAGTTCATCGGATCTCATCACGTATAACATACGAAATCAAATACATAACGAAATAAAGGATAAAAGAATACTCACAACAACACTACAAGTGCTGGTTTTGGCTTCGGATGGGCCTCGGACCCGCGGTAAAACAACAACACCAACCAAACAAATTTTCCCAATCAAACTAACACTTTTAGCTCAACAATCTAACCATTTTATACACCCTTGTATACTCAAAATCTTCTAGTTTGAACCGAAAATCAAGAACTCGAAATACTTATTGCATGTGCAATATTTTTAGTGGGATATGTAGGCCTTGATGAGAGGATCAATAATATGTAATCGGATTATTTTGCATGTCGGAAAATTGGCCAAAAAATGTTAGTTGTGGTGGTGGTCGGTTCGAACCAAAGCAAGAGAGGGAGGAGAGAGTTTTCATTTTTTTGTAAAAATTATAAGTGTGCATATGGTCTTCTATTTATAGAAAAGTAGTTTGGTACTTTGGCAATTTAGGTCCCTCCATTCTTAAGCTCTTTTAAAACTAGTACAAATCATTTATTTTGTTAATAAAATCGGCCAAAAACTCAGGTTTCCATATTTCATAGATATTTTCATTCCCTGTCACACTAATTTATTTTTTACAAACTATTAATAAAATGTGTTAATTTTAAAACACGATCGGCTCAAGACCAAGGCAACAAATTGCGACATCCATAAAATAACAAATTGTACGATCTTAAAAAAAAATAACAAGAGAGTCGTAAATTTTCACGATACTCAAAATGATTAACGAACGCGCGGCCAAACGTTGACTCGCGAAATGTCAAAAATAAATATTTTAAATTTTCGTTCGTAATAAAATACGAAAAATAATTATTTATGACAAATAAAAATTTAAATGTCGACGTTCGCTCACACGATTTTATAAAATAAATATTATGACGTCGAATTCGCGATCGTCATACGCGTCGTGAAACTCGGGTTGTTACATTCCACCCACCTTAAGGGAGCGCCGTCCTCGGTGCTCGGCCTTTCTTTCCCGTCTCATCTTTCATCCGTGGCATGACGGCTTCTCGTCATCACGCAGACTCTTACGTTCTTTCAAAAATATATATTCACTCGACATAATGCTCTTCTTGACTATTCCGGAGGGGAAAGTCAACAAAACAATTGATAATTATACCAACAAAATAAAGATACAATCGTGGAGGCTCTTATCAAAAGAGGCAAAAACAAGTCGCGAAAATATATTCGACAAAACAAAATCACGTTGTTCTAACTTTTATAGTCGCACTCATTATAAGAAACGATATACGTCGCGGAATATGTCCAATTAAAATAATTATTACGTTGTTCTCAAGAGAAATTTTCTAAAATGGATGATCGATCCAAACTTAGTTGGGGATCATATAAACAATAAAACCAAGCGCACCTCGTTTATCAAAACCAAGGCTAAAACTTACGTCATGAATTAAAATCAAAGTATATGTCGCACTCAAATACGGAATTATACCAATATTCAAAACCGAGAATATGCTTCGTTACCAAAAATCTAAAACATACGTCGCTAACTAAAACCAAGATAGACGTCAATAATCAAATTCGATATATATAATTATATCATTATCCAAATTAAAATACTCATCATTATTCAAAACCAAAATACATCATGCCACCCTTCCGTCTCATACAATAATTCCTCAACTGTAATAATGCGAAAAATCATCCGTAAACACATAAGAATCCTCTAATTATCTTACGATATTGTTACACATGCCCACATAATCACATAAGTACCTATTGTACGCTCGCCATCTGTTTCCTCAATATTGAATTGACTCACGTGCTCAAATGCAAAAATCACTTGATATAATACTCGTCTTGACTATTCCGGATGAGAAGTCAACAAAACAAATGATAACTATACCAACAAAATAAAGATACAATCGTAGAGGCTCTTATCATAAGAGGCAAAAACATGTCGCGAAAATATATTCAACAAAACCAAATCACATCGTTCTAACTTTTATATTCCAACATAAACACGGTTAATTCTAATTGGTCTACACTCACTCTCATGGGTACTTCAAGCTACAATCGTCAACAAGACCTTTGGCGATGTCCACCCACCTTATTACATCATAATATCTCACTTGGGAGATTACACCCATTCGCTTACATCCTAAACCGCATCACTGGCCACGAAAAAGTGACATGAACGCTCACTACCATTTAAAGCACATATCACATATAACACATATCCCATATAATTCGGAGGGAGACAATCCCGCTACAACACATAATGTCAAATGACAAATCAAAATCAATTATGAAAACAATGAGCATCATGGACTTATTGATCGTCCGACGAAAATTCAAAAATTTCAACGTTTCCTCATGGCGACTAACATCCTTAGTTTGGTCCATTCTCATCGCGTAGCATCATTGATGAATCAAATCATCAAGTCAAAATACTCACACTCCTAATTCAATACTGCTCGACTTAAGACGTTGGCTATTTTGGTTGTTTCTCCAGTAATAGAAACGAACGTTACCATTTAGCTAGAATCTCAATCAATTCGCCACTCTTTACGCCCTTGGGTCATCACGTCCTAGAGTAAGGGCCACTACACTTAACCGTAGGTCAAGTATCGTATACTGTCTCGTTAAAATCCATGACGATCAAGGTATGTCACAACTACACTACCACTACTCTCATTGGCGGGAGACGAAAAGAATTTTCTTCACGACCTTTGGTTGATACAACATTAACAAGGCACATTTGATGTAGGAGAAGTCTTCTTCGATCTTCACTTCCAACTTTTTAAAGTAACCTTCTTAGCTTCCACCCACCTTAGGAATCTTTACATCTCCAAGAAGATCCCTGCTCAGTGTCGGTATCAGGTTCACAGCCTAGATAGCTCAAATCTATCATCGCTTACTAGCACACCGACTATACTTGGTCTTGATACGTCTCCACAACAGGTACCGATTTTAAACACTACGAACTAAGCTTTACTCCTTTCTAGACACACTCGTTTTGAACAATACCATAGGTATTTCCGCTTCAGAACGACTTGGTCATAATGACTCGCATGAGACTCTCTCCATGCAGTCGATAAGAATAGTGTTACTTGCAAAAAAATCCGTAGCAGGGTAAAAATATTTTCTCCTTCCGAAAGCGTGACCCAAACATTTCTCTCAATTACCAAGCGTTTTAATGGTGACGATTTATCCAACATAGCGTGGTTCTTCCTAAATTATGCATAGTTGATCAGGTTATGCATAATTGAGGACCAAACGACATCATGTCCTTCCTCGTCAAAACGTTTCTTTTCCATACGCTACATGCGTAAGTTAATTCCAAGAAAATTTTCAAAGAGTAAAAATCAAATTATTTCAAAAGAAAGAAAAGAAGATAGCACCACCTTCCATTCTTGTTATTTTAAAAAAATAGAAATGTTTTTTTTTGTTTGAAAAGAAAATTTTATTTGACCCCATAGGGTCAGTTTATGAAATTTGAAAACATATTTTTCCATTGTTTGCACAATCAGTTTATACAACATAGTCAATATGATTCGCGCAACGACATTTGTTTAACACACAAATTCGTTACTGCAATTCATACTTTTAGAGTTATCAAGTCACAAAACATCATTGAATACAGTTTGGTCAACGGTCACAGGAAGTTTCAAAAATAATAACCACTCATGGACTATGCAAGCAAGTAACATACTCATGCGAAAGATTCGCTAATTGAAGTCACCCAACACTAGGGGTTAAATCAATCTCTCAATGAGTCAAGTGCCTTGGGGGTAACCACGACCTCTAGGCTTTACTCATAGTACAACCTATACAATGACACCTCTTCCTAACTCATAGCCGAGAACAATTACAACAATTGTAATAACAATGCCGACAATAACATACATACATATCAATCTTCCCAAAAAGGGATACATCATTGGCTTTCAAAGCCAGTACAGCCGAACGTAACAGTTCTAAGTTTCCAATACATAAACTACATATACATGAACTCTTTTAGAGTTCTAAATCATAAGTAATAGCTAAAAGAATACGCAATCACCATGCCGGTGATAAGAAAAAACTTTGAGGCAATATTGACTTCTGACCAATAAGCCTTTAGCTTCTTGAAACCTTCCTAATTACTAATCCGCGAATGATAAAGGTATGAGGGTTTCGCCTTCAGAAAGCATTCCGAGTCTACTTTCCAGAAACATAGGGCCCACTGCCCAAAACGTTTCAGAATCAAGTTGAAATTACCATTTTGCCCCTATTCTATCATGGCTGCCAACTTTCTAGAATTTTATCGCTCCACTAAGTTGAGTGTACCTCCTAAACTGTGCATCCGCAAAAGCCGAAACGACCGCTCAAATATAAGTTTGTTCAATATCTAGAACTTACAGTTTTACATATTTAGGTGTTGCTATATAAGTTTTTGAACTTATTACTCATTCAAATTCTGGTCTCAATTTTTGACTAGTTTTGCCATTTCTGCGATATCTCATTCGTTGGGCGTTGATATGACTCCATCCGAATTCCTACATGTACCTAAGAGGTTTTTATACTCCTAGTCTAATTTCCCAGGTCATCATAGACCAAAATATTTTGAAACATACCCAACAAGCTGCTATCCCAAAGCAATCCCCAAAGAAATTTTGACAAATTTTTGTAGTTTACGAAAATGAGTGTAATTTGAAATTTATTGATGCTTTTGATATAAAGCCAATTGGAGATGATAGCCCTAAGAGTCTTCTACAGGTACCTAAATTTTCTTTTGAAAAGTTATTACAAAATATGGAGTTATACTCCTTTTCCCAACGGTATACCATATTTGACTAGTTTTAGTAAAACGACGTTATCTCACTTATCCGGAGGAGATAAAATTCTATCCAACTCACCACATGTACCTTAAACATGTACCAACATCTCAATTGGCTTTCCCAAGTGCCATAAGACCAAAAATAATTCACAATCAACCCCACAACCTGCTGGTTACAAACTACCGTAATATCCATTTCAAAATTCAACCATTTTAATTCCTCAAACACCAATACAAAGCCATACCCGATGACTTAACACTCCTTCAAACAAAAAAACTCATAGATTTCCAGAATCAAACATTTCATGACTTACTAAGTAGAGGTCGATACGTGAAAGTCAAAGCACAACAACAACTTTATTTGAAAGCTCCAAAAATAGTCATTTCTGAACGACACGTTACGCGAGAATAAGTTAATAGTCGTTTTCCAAAACAATGAGGGTTCATGAGATGACATATAAAAGTCACACTCCCATCAACTGAAAAATTTCAAACCAATAGGTTACGAAACAATATATGCGATTTAAAAGCAATAGGAAAATATTCAAACTCGGAGTCGAACAATAAGTCACCCAATGGGATCGCCAAACTTCGACGAATCAACATCACGAAAAGATGAAAAGTAAAGTCGTGAAAAAAAGTTTCGAAGATAATCGTATAACAACGATGTTTTCATCACGTATCAAAATAATTTTATCATATCGCATCGAAATGTTTAAAGAAATAAAACTCTTCGCAAGAAGCGAATATCAAGATATATATAATCGTATACCATAGAACGGATGCCGTATATATATCTATATACATATATATAATTTTTACTTGTACCAAGTGTCAACCACTTGTTGCGCACATAGTATGCAATTAAATATACCACATAAGGCTTCTAAGGACCGGGAACGATGCACGCGCGGATATCGGACAACGGTGAAGGACTCGTGAAAATTTACCAAAAAATGTTGTAATCCAAGTTTTGCAAAACGACTTAGTTCACTACAACTCGTGCTCTGATACCACTCTGTAACACCCCCAAAATACGATACGCAGCGGAATACAACATTTGGGGTGCTACTTCATAATACATGCACACAAGTCCTAGTAAACTTTCAAAGATACGTTTATAAAACACAATTTCATTTATTAGAAAGATCAGAGTTACATAGGTCCTAATACCATTATAGAAATTATTTCTAAAAGTCACAACACGACTTGATTTCTAAAACATTATTTTTAATTTATGACACAACTTCACCGAGGCATCGTCCTTGATATCTGCGTTCCGTCCCATCCAACCATCAACAGCAATTAACCTGAGATACATGCTTAAAAACGTCAACAAAACGTTGAGTGAATTCATAGAGTTTACAAATAATAGTTAGAACACATAATTTGGTTCAACAAAGTGTATAACTTTGGCTCGTAAGTCAAGTTATAAAAATAGTGATTTCCAACTAAAGAGCCCGTGTGCCGAAACTTAACACATTCATCCGTAGGACGAAATCATGACCGGGAAGTATGCCACTTCCCCTAATACTAACCACAAAATGTCCGTTTGACAGGGTGGTCCCAACGGATTCAAGTCTCGGATAGGGTTGTCAAACCCAATAGATCTATTTAATGCATTAGCGTTCACCAACACATGGTAACTAACGGCCACACAGCAAAAAAGCATATACTCAGTAGTGAAGGAATCATATTCAAGTATCAAAACAATTTGCGTTCAATTTCACAAAACAAACAATATATCCCTCTCGCGGAGTTAAAAACATTGAAAACTTTAAAAGAGAGGCTATGAATTCACCTTGATCAAAGCCAACGATCAAATAATCGAAACAATCCTCGAAAAATCAACGAACACGATCACGACCTATAATTTATGTCGCTCAATTACAATACCGAAAAGTATGATCGACGATGCTTACATCGTATCAACAAAATCATATATATATATAGTGTATATATATTCATACATGTGATGAGAAATCCACTTGCGCCTTAAATCCTAAAACCCTACGATATTAGGTTGCAATCGTTCTTTTATTTACATCATACATCGCTTAATCGAACACTTTCTATTTTAAGAAACTTTCAATTTTTGGAAAATTACTATTGTCGGAAAGTTACCATATTTAGTAAGTCTCGTTATCAAAATATATTTTTGGTAATATTTAGTTATCTCTTCGAACCCTCGACATTCAATGTGATTATCAATTACACATATCGATATTATTTTTTGATTATTACGAAAGTTTCTATTTTTAGAGTCTACCTCGTTCGTAAGAACGACTAAGTTTAAAATATCTTACTCGTAGCAATAATATCAATTTAATTATCCGACAAGTTTAGTATTTACCCGTTGACTTTCAAAAGTCAACGCTAGACTTTGTTTGACTTTTATACTTATATTTATTTATACCCAAATCTGACCCGCTCCAATCGACCCATTATATCACGTTTTCACGATTCAGACAAAGAATAAATTTTATGGGAAACGATATTCCGGACAACTTTTTAGTTTTAGACGAGACTTGAATCTCGACAGATAATGACCAAAATGCCCTTTTTCAATTCTGCTGTAACATGTATTTTTAATAAAAACGCAGCAGTTTGACCATCGGTTTTGACCCGCTATATCAAGTTTTCGTGACTTTGACCAAAAAGATATTTTATAGAAAAACGTCATTCCGGACAACTTTCGTGTTTCTCCGAAAGACCGAAACAGAATCGAAAGTGCCCAAAACAGCTGTTGAAAATCGGATCAGCAAGTGCGAATTACCAATGTGCTGTTTGAAATTTATAAGTTTTTCAAAACTTGTTTTCGCCGTAACTTTTTCGTTATAAGGAGTTACGGGATGTTCGAATTATCGAAACGTACATTAGGACGAACTCTATCATATTTCAACCTCATAAATCAGATTTTATGAATTTTCGAACCTTGTTTTGCGTGCCAAAGTTTCTGCTCGAAATTAACTTTTACAAAACTTATTAAAATAATATCTTTGACTCCCAATCAACCTCAAAATACCATCAACTAATCCTATTAACATCTCTATATCATGTCTAATCTAGCCTAACGTAAGTCCTCGATGGATTTCATCATATGTATATATCGATAACTCAATCAAAAATAAGAACAATATTATAATAATGAAAATAAGGTACTTACAACCAACACATTAATGTGTTCAGCTTCCCCTCGCTGTGGTTCGAACCCACAGCATAATAACAACAATAAACCCAAACATTTTCCAATGAAACCCACTTCAACAATACTTTAATCTAACCATTTTACATCTTTTCTTAACCCGAAATCTTATGAATCAAACCCGAAAATAACTTTCTTAAATATTTAATGCATGTCCAATATTTTTAGATGGGTGTGTAGGTAATGATACAAGGATCAATATTTTCTATATGGATCGTATTGCATGTCGAGAAATCATGGCGTTTGGGTGGTGTTTGTAGTCGGCCGAATATTGGTGAGAGGAGGGAGGAGAGAAATTCTTATAAGTTTGTAAAAGAATGGAAATGTAAGTATTAGCTTCCTATTTATAGAGAAATAGTTTGGCCATTTGACACAAATGGTCCTTCCTCCTCTATTAGTCTTACAAGTTTAATACAATGTTGTTGGTTTCGTTTATTTAGCCGACCAAGGACTCGGGTCAATGACTTCGTAACTATTTTTATTCCGTCAAACTTTATTTAGTTTAAAACATTTAAATAAAGTGTACATTTTAAAACACAAGTTCGGCTCAATACAAGGAACAAAAGAAGACATTCGTAAAAATAATAGATTTACGATTTTAAAAATAATAACGAGACGCGTCGAAATTTTTTTACGTTACTCAAAAGGATTAACGAACGCGCGGTCAAACGGTGACTCGCGTAACGTCAAAAATAAATATTTTAAATTTCCGTTCGTAATAAAATACGAAAATAATTATTCACGACAAATAAAATTTTAAATGTCGAATTCGTGATCGTCATACGCGTCGTGAAACTCGGGTTGTTACATTCCACCCACCTTAAGGGAGCGCCGTCCTCGGTGCTCGTTCTTTCTTACTCATCTTACTTTCGCATGTAATGAGACGATTTCCTCAATATTGAACGGACTTACGTGCTCAATACGCAAAAATCACTTGATATAATACTCGTCTTGACTATTCCGGATGGAAAGTCAACAAAACAAATGATAATTCATATCAATAAAAATCAAAAATATAATTACAACTGCTCTTATTATAAGAGACAAAATACTTCACGGAAATATATCCGATAAAACCGAATCATATCTTTCTTAACATATATAGTTTCTCTCATTATGAGAGATAAAATACGCCGAGGATTTTTATCCGAGGAAAACTTAAATCACGTCGTTTTTAAACGAAAGATCAACTCAAATCTTAGTTTAGTGATCGTTTAACAAAACAAAGCACACACCGCTACACAAAACCGAAACTTATGTTGCTAACGAAAATCAAAAGATAAATCAAAACCGATATTTTTTTATGCGTCAACATCCAAAACCAAAATACTCATCAATATAAACCAAAATACACATGTCGCCCTCCCGGTCTCATTTAATAATGCACTACCGGTTGCGAAAAATATTCCACAGTACATACGACTCCATCCGATGCATTATAACGCCAACATATAAAATCACATAATCGATTAAGCACATATTCGCCTATCCGTCACATTAAAAAGGACTTTATATTTCTACCTAGCTTATCATCACGCTTGGCAACAATCATGCTTTCTTTCCATACGTTTTAGCAAATCATTTGTGCTTACTTATCAGGAAGCCTCAGCAGTGGTTATGCTTATCACGCGGGTTTACACCCAACCGGCTAGATTACTCATTACACCTGGCTTGTCGGATGGCCAAGCCTTTTGGTAATGATCTCGACTAACTCACAGTTACGTTTTAGCCAACCAAGGTCACACTTGTGGGCTATCATGCCATAACCGACAACGGTTTATCAGGCTTGTGTATCTCTTAAGTCAACCTTTATCTACATTCGGGTAAATATACCCATTCACTTACGTCCTAAGCCATATCATGGCAGGACAAAAGTGACACAAGCGCTTACTATCATTCAAAAGCACATAGCACATAAATCACATAATTTACATAATTCGGCGGTAATGATTTCGCTAAAAACACGTATTGTCAAAAGATGAATCGAAATCAATCAAGAAAACGATTGAGCATCATGGGCCCGTTGCTCGTTCGATGAAAATTAAAAATTCCAACGTTTTTACATGGCGACTAGCACAATCGGCTTGGTCCTAATACATCGCGTAATATCCCCGATGAATCAAATCATTAAAGAAAAATTATCACTCACATTCCTAATTTAATATCATTCGACTTAAGGCGCTAGCTACTTTGATCGTTCCTCTAGTATGGAAACGGACGTCACCACTCGTCTAGAGTTTCCAATCTTTTCGCTCTTTTATGTGCCCCAAAGTCGTTACTTCATAGAGTAAGGATCACTAACCTTAAGTCAGGTGTCGTTTAGTGCCTTTTCCCAATCGTCGACAACATCAGGTATACTTACAACTATACTACCGCCACATTCCATTTCGGGGAAAAAGTCTTCTTCACGGCCATCAGTTGATATATTATTGGCAACACACATCTAGTGCAGGAGAAGTCTTCTCCATTTCTCACCTTCAACCTTGAGACTAACCATCCACTACACTTAACCGTAGGTTAAGTATCGTATAGTGTCTCATTAAAATCCTTGACGTCGTCAGGTATACTTACGACTACACTACCACTACACTTCATTTCGGGGAAAGAAGTCTTCTTCACGACCATCAGTTGATATATTTAAGGCGTCATACATCCAATGTAGGGGAGGTCTTCTTCATTTCTCACTTTCAACCTCATGACTAACCATCTTAGCTTCCACCCACCTTAGGAATCTTTACATCTCCAATAAGATCCCTTCTCAGTGTCAATTGTTCTGGTTTACACCGCTTTGATAGGCTCAAATCTATCATTGCTTAACTAGCACACGACTATACTGGTCTTGACACGTCTGCATAACCAATCATCCGCTCCTAGATACTACTGAACTAAATTCACCCTTTTAGGACACCAAATCGTTCCTGGGGCGCCAACTAATACCGTAGGTATTTTCGCTTCAGAACGACTCGATCATAATGACTCGCATAAGACTCTCTCTATGCAGTCGATAAGAATAGGGTTACTTGCATAAGTATCGTTGTGGGTTAAGAAAAAGATTTTTCTCCTTCGGAAGCTTGACCTACAATTTTTCTCAATTAACCAAGCGTTTTAAGGGTGACGATTTATCCTAATAGCCGTGGTTCTTCCTAATTATGCTAGTTGATCAGGTTATGCATTATTGGGGATTGATATGAAAACATTTCATGTCATCCTGCTGTCAAAACGTTTCTTTTTCATACGCTACACGCGTAAGTTATTTCCTTGTTAAAATAAAATTTTTGTAAGTAAAAAGATAAAACATGATTGTTGCAAAAAGAAAGAGAGAAGATAGCATCACCTTTCCATTTCTTATTTTTTAACAATAAAAATGTTTATTTTAATTTTATTTATTTTTTGTCGGAGAGAAAGAAGATTTTTATTTGACACCACCAAAGGTCAGTTTATGAATTTGAAAACACATTTTCTATTTTTTATCACAAACAATTCTATACAACATAGTAATATGATTCGCGCAACGACATTTGTTCAATCACAACAAATTCGTTATTGCCAATTCACAGTTTCTAAAATCATTCAAGTAAAAACATCTAAATTCACAGTTTTTAAATCATCAATTTACAAAACATCATTTGATACAGTTTGGTCAACGGTCACAGCAAGTACCAAAAATAATACCCACTCATGGACTATGCAAGCAAGTAGCATACACATGCGAAAGATTCGCCAATTGAAGTCATCCAACACTCGGGTCAAATCAATCTCACACAATCCGAGTGCCCCGGGGGTAACCACGACCTCCAGGCTTCACTCATAGTACAACATACACAATGACACTTACTCATATCTCATAACTGAGAACAATTACAGCAATTGTAATAACAATGCCGAAAACAACATACATACATACCAATTTTCCCACAAAGGGATACATCATTGGCTTTCAAAGCCAGTACATCCGACCGTAACGGTTCTAAGTTTCTAATATATAAACTACATATACATGAACTATCCTAGAGTTCTAAATCATAAATAATAGCTAAAGAGTACACAATCACCATGCCGGTGATAATATAAAACCTTGAGGCAACAATAACCTCAATCCAATAAACTTAAATCTTCTCGAAACCTTCCTAGTTACTAATCCGTGGATGATAATAGTATGAGGTTTCCGCCTACGGGAAGCATTTCGAATCAAATCTTCAAAAACATAGGGCCCACTGCCCAGAAAGTTTTGGATCCAAGGTGGAATAACCATTTTACCTCTATTTACCAAAGCTACCATTTTCCAAAAGTTTATCGCTCCACTAAACTGAGTGTATCTCCTAAATCGTGCATCCAAAAAAGTCGAAATGACCGCTCAAATCTAATTTTGTTCAATATCTAGAACTTACAGTTTTACACTTTTAGGTGTTGCTATATAAGTTTTTGAACTTAATACTCATTAAAATTCTGGTCTCAATTTTTAACTAGTTTTACCATTTCGGCGATATCTCATTCGTCGGGCGTCGATATGACTCCATCTGAATTCCTACATGTACCTAAGAGGTTTCTCTACTTCCTAGAGCAGTCCCCAAAGCAGTCCCCAAAGGAATTTTGACAAATTTTTGTAGTTTATGAAAATGAGCGTAATTTGAAATTTATTGATGCTTTTGATATGAAACCAATTGGAGGTGATAGCCCTAAGAGCCTTCTACAGGTACCTAAAATTTTCTTTCAAAAAGTTATTATAAAAACATGGAGTTATCCTCCTTTTTCCCAACGGTATACCAGATCTGACTAGTTTTAGAAAAATGACGATATCTCACTCATCCGGAGGAGATAAAATTTCATCAAACTCACCACATGTACCAACATCGCTATTGGCTTTTTCAGGTGCCTCATGACCAACAATAATTCACAATCAACCCCACAACCTGCTGGTTACAAACTGCCGTAAAATCCATTTCAAAATCCAACCAAACACCATTTTAATTCCTCCAAACGCTAATACAAAGCCATACCCAATGACTTAACACTCTTTCGAACACCACAACTTATAGGTTTCCAGAACCAAACACTTTAAAACTTACTAAGTAGAGGTTGATTGATTTCTTGCTTTATAGGTATATATATATAAATAATATATATAAATAAATATACTACTTATATTAACCAAACCAATTCATGTTTCTCTTGAAAGATTTAAAGAAAGAAAATCAATGAAATCCGAGTAGTATATGATATTCCCGGGTCGTTTTTCCCAACGAGGTGTGCAATGGAAAATCGAGAGTCGGTTTGATATTTGATTTTTGAATTAACAAAGATTTTGGTTGATTATGATTCCTAAGACTACGGGAAAAGCATAATAGGCATTCTACTTTAATAAATAAGCACAAAATCAAGTACGAGAATCCTAAAAAGGCACTAAATTATCAACTATATCAAAATTAAGCCCTAAAAATGAAAACTTAGTTTCTAAACCTCTAAAATGATAAAAGAAAATTTTTTAAAAAAGAATTATATTTTTTTGACTTTTTAATAATTTTCTATGAATTAAAAACCTATTTAATTTATTTAAAATTCTAGAAAATGATAAATTAATACCTAAAAATTCCAAAAAATAATTTTCTACTTTAGAAAAGTCTAAAATGTGATAATAACTAGAAAACTATTTTTAACTACTTTTTATAATTTAAAACTAATTTCTAAACTTAAATTAAAAAGCTAAAAATGAAATTTAAAATCTAAAAATAATAAAAATGATTTTAAACTTTGAAAACCTCAAAATATTATTCCTAAAACTAAAAACTATTTTTTTGTATTTTTCTGAATTAATTTACTATTTTTAAATGACTTTTAAAAAAAAAAAATTACGAAAATGAAAAAAATAACAAATAAAGTTGGAAAAATCTAAAAAATTGCACAAAAGTCCTAAATATTGTAAAGGGCCTAGGAAAAATAAAATGAAGCACACAACTTAACCAAAAAGCACGAAATAAGCTAGAATAAGCTTCGAATTTCTTATGGGCTTAATGGGCCAAAATGTGTATAAGTATTTGATTGAGCAAAATGAGAACAGATGGCCCTATCTGGTGCTGATGGTTAAGGGAGTGTGTGTTAAGGTGCTTGCTATGGTAAATGGGAGGTCAAAGGTTCGAAACATGTGGCCTTTCTTTTTTCAAAACTATTTTTTTTGTTTTTCTTTTTCAAAACTTGTAAAATAAGCAAAACTAATAAGATTTAAAAAACAACTTTTTATAAAAAACACAAATAAGCACATGAAAAGGAAAATAAGCAGACAATTTTAGCTTTAAAACTAAGTTATGAAAAGGCTAAATGTTTTACTTTTTTTTAGCACAAATAAGCAACCAAAGGCACAAATAAGCTAAAACAGATACTATTCTACACCTAATAAGCACATATGAACAAAATAAGCAAAGGAAAATGAGCCGAGAAAGGCTGAAAAGGCAATAAGCAATTTGGCTAAAACAACTAGCTAAACAGCCTATAGAGGCACTTTTGGGCTTAATTTTAAGTCCCAAATCAGATCCTTATGACTTAGAAGCTTATAGGACTGAAAAAAGCTTAGCCTATAAGCTACCTAAATCATCAAAGAGAAAAGAGTTTGAAATTCATATAAGCCTTGAAAAAGGCTTATGTAAAGAGCTGTTTTCAAAAATTCACACAAGACTTAACCCTTTTTAACTTTGAAACTAACTATTTTTAAGCTCAAATTAAGGTGTGCAAATGGATCCTTATGGACTTAAGACCTCCAAACAGATAAAAATTAGAACTCAAAGAACTTATAACAACAATCAAAAGTCATTTTGAAATTAAGAATAAGACAGAAAAGCTAAATCAAAAAGTAGTTTTTTTAGACTTTCCAACACTTAGTAAAATTATGACAGACTTGGTAAAAACTTTTACAAGACTAAGGGATACTTAAACAATATTTGTCTACTGCATTTTAACACTAAAAGCAACACCAAAACAATGCTTAAAGGCTGTTTTCAAAGGGTTAATCAAATAAGCTCTTAAATCTGTTTTTGAAACCACAATTTTAAGCACTTGTTAGAATAAACCTTAAAACAAGCTTTTAAACTTAAAAATTCATAAAAACAGCTTATTTTGACTTAAAGAATGCTTGCTAAAGTTGGCCAAGTGACCCAAACTGTTTTAAGCAATTTTGACCAACTTTGACCCTTAAACCAAACACCCTTTTAAGACTTTCAAAACTATTTTTAAAGTGAGTTTTAAAGATTTAAGCAAAGTTCTTTGAAAACAGATGATTATCAACCAATATTAAGCAATATTAAGCAGAGTCTAACCACCAATAAGCACTTAAGATAAGCAAACAAAGATAAGTAGTTTTAAGTTAATTTATACAGTTTTAATTAAAAACTTAAACAAATGACATGTAAGCAATAAACAAGCATAAATAAGCATAAAACAACATAAATAAGCAATAATAAGCAGGAAGTAAGCAGTAATAAGCTGATGAATAGTAAATAAGCAAAAAAAAACTCACAAAGCCCTTTGCTCTAAACAAGGGCAAATAAGCTCTTAAGAGCTTTGTCTACAAGCTCTAGCTTGTTCAAGAACAAGCTAGTAACAGCAATAAGCCCTTCCCTTTTTGGCTTATCATCCAAATGAGCTTTTTTGAGTGGATTTTGGTAAACATGGCTTAAACCTTACAAACCATGGAAAAAGCTTGTAAGACTTAAGTAAACAGCTTATAAGAGAGTTATAAGAGCTTAAGAAAGCTTATCAAACACTTCATTAGAGCACACGAATTCTTAAAAACGGAAATTTTAGCTAAAAACTTGATTTTCATTAATTCAAAAGAAACATTACAATATTTGAAAACTTAAGCTACTATTACACTACATAAGCTGCAAATTACTAACTAGATGCCTCAAAGGGCTTACAAATGCCTCTATTTATACTAGAATACTTCAAGGTCTTGAGCTCTCATTTGTGCTTCTTCTGTGAGAGTGTTGAGAGGGTGTGTTTGTTGTGTGAGAGAGATTCAAAAATCAATCTCAGCCCTTCATCTTGAGTGGTGCCTAAGTCCAATGATCTTAACCCTTTATTCTTTGATTTTAATCCTTGACGAATAGGGATGTTTAGGATTGCCAACATGGCAAATGGTCCACATGAAGTGGGGTTAAGGTGGGAGAGGGATGGTTTTATTGTTTTGTTGCAGGGTGCAGTGAGAGTGATGGATGAATAATGTTGGGTTTTGGGCTTGGCGGGAAAATTTGTTTTGGGTGAGCAAGGTAAAGGTTTGGGGAATTGGCAAGAATGGCCCATGAACTTGCATTCTTGAATTGCATCCATCGTCCTTTGTGGTGTAAAGTTATAAGAGGTTAACAACTTTAGCCCTTGAGGTTGTATAGAGTGTTTGCACCCACAGTCCTTAAAGGACTAACGAACTTAACATGTTAAGGGATTTGTGTGCTTAACAACCGTTACGTGGTTTGGGCCTTTGGTAATTGTATTGGGCATGTTTTAATTTAAAAAGGGAATTGGGCTTTTTAAACTTCAAGGCTTAGTAAGTCTTCATATAATACCTTAATGGGCTGACCTGGCCCATTAGATGGGTACGGGGTGGGCCCATTAAGTATTTCTTCGATTTCGGCTTCGGCTTTGACTTTTTGACTTTGATGGTTGACTTTGACTTTGACTTTTTGAATTTTTCATGCTCTTTCCGTTCTCGTGCTCGGTTTTGTTGTTTTGGCTTTGTTTTTTGTCCTTTTGTCGGATATCCATTACCTGCACAATATAAATGCAAAACACACAAATACAATGTATTTTTGGTATGTTTTTGGTCTTTTAAGTCCGTTTTCCTAAGTAAATGGTATGTGTAATTAAGCACATACCAAAATCCCCCATACTAAGATATTGCCGTGTTCTCACGCAATGCCATAAGTAAACACTTAAGAAAACCAAGAATCTCAATCCCCCTCGACTAATTAACTCGAAAAGTAGCTAAGTGTTCATCAAGGGGAATTAAAGAATCAATAGCTTTGAAAAGCCTCCTTTTTACCATTTTTTAAATATATACACTTATTACCACACATATTTTTGTATTTTTTCTTTTTCTCATTTTTTTGTACTTTTCTTTTTAAGCAACTAACTAACATATTTGACTTTCGTAATTTTTATAACTTTAGGGTCACTGAATAAGGATGCAATTTCAAGCCTACAATGACCAAAGGGATAAATTCACTCATTCCCGACTTTTTCACTTTGTCCCAAACCAAGCTTAAAACGAAATCACTGTTAAATATAAGTTAAGATTACTCATACTTGTACCTTTTTAACTTTTCACTCCCGATAATTATTATATCTTAGGTGAATGTGCAATTTGAATTTCAAACATGGGATCAACGTTTTGCAAAAAATGTACTATGCTTCACGTTCCACCGAGAATAATGAGTTTGAAGGCGAGATCATCCCAATGTGTAGCGACTTTCGTCTCGGCACATCCCAACCTTGCGGCTAAGTAACCAGGCTGTTTGACATCCCATATAGACTAGAAAAAAAGAAGAGAGAAAAGCACTATTGAGACTCACAGACATTCGTTATGTAAATCTTAGGTTTCCCGTTATAAAACAATTCAGTTTAGATAAACCACAATCTTAAAAGGAATTAGCTTTGTTGTTCGCAATTGCATATTAATTTAAGATAAAGAGATTTTCACTTATAGTTTGTAAATCACTATATATCCACTCTATATTAATTATATTTTTAACAAAGGAAATCCTCGACCTTTTAGAGGCTGCAACATCGGTTGTGAGCCGGCAAGATGCAGCAAACTTTTATCAGCCCACAGTTTATAATTATTACTCATTTTTTTTATATTTCCCAATTATATATTAGAAAATTTCTTTAGAAAATTTAAGATAATTTGAAAACTATGTTCTAAATAAATTAATGTTGTCGACTACATTAATAAAGCTTCAATATCAAAAATTGTTGATTTAAGTTTAATTTTTGAAAATAGCACGTATTATTAGTCCGGTTAGAAGCTTATGGGAGAAAAAAGCCACAAACTACACTTATAAGCTTTTAGATTTCAAATAATCATTGTTTAGCATCTAACTCTATACTTAACTCTATTCATTTTTCGTTCTTTGCAAATTTAAAGATCTCTATAAAAGGTCCGTGAATGCTTAGTCTAATAGTTAAGGAACAAGCTAGAGCTCAACACGCTCGATCGAGTCAAAATTTATTCTTATTCTACCCAGCAGGAAAGTCAAATTTGTGACAAAACACTTATTTTATTTTTGAAATTTTGAATTTTTTAATATTTTTTTGGTATTTTGGTGATAAAAACAGGATTACGCGAAAAACAACGAATGCAGGCACAAATCAAATCGTTAGATACACCCCCATACTAGATCTAACACATTGTCCTCAATGTTTATTTTAAGAAGGGTCTCTATGTAAATCCTAAGCCGTTTATTAAGTATGCTCAAAGATAAACGTTAGTCGATAAGATTTAGATATTGGATTACCATAATGAAGCTGAGATTTGAAGCTCGAGTGAACGAAGGACAAAACCATGAGCACGAGAGGCTTCAAAATCTGGGCAATCCTGGACATACAATACAAAAACCACAAAACACGAGAAAGCAAGAGGCGAGCCTCCTCACAACACACTTATTCATTACTACTACTAATATTATATTAGGATAAGCATGGGTTGCCACCCATGAAGCGCTTGTTTTAGGTCACTAAGCTTGACCCGTCCCCGAATTTAGTTGTCCTTAGGGAAGGTTTGGAGATCTGGGACAACTACGGTTGGTATGTCCCCTCCAAGTAGTGCTTGAGTCTATGACCGTTCACCTTGAAATTTGGCCATCAGTTTGAGGATAACTCGTCAATGCCATAAGGAAACTTGGGACACGGTGATCGGTCACAACAGTTGAAAAACACGGTTCTTGATTTTGGAGTCGTGGATCTTCTTTGTCTTCTCTTTGTAGATCAAAGAGTTCTTGTAGGCTTGATCACGAAGTTCATTTAATTCATTGAGTTGAACTTTTGGGTGATCACCCGCGGACTTAAGGTCAAAGTTTGCATGCTTCAAGGCCCAATAGGCTTTGTGCTCGAGCTCGATCGGTAGATGACATGAATTTCCATACACGAGATTGTAAGGAGTACACACGATGAGTGTTTTAAAAGCGGTACGGAAGGCCTATAGTACGTCATCTAATTTTATCGACCAAGAGGCACAGTTCTCGCCTACGGTCCTTTCCAAGATTCTTTTCAAACCACGGTTGGAGACTTCCACTTGCCCACTAGTTTGTGGGTGATACGCGGTAGCAAGACGGTGAGTGACACCGTACTTAAGCATGACCTTTGCGAATTGGTCATTGCAAAAGTGCGTACCGCGATCACTAATGATAGCGCGGGGAGTTCCAAACCGAGCAAAGAGAGATTTTAAAATTTTAACAACAACTCGGGCGTCGTTGGTGGGGAGCGCTTTCGCTTCAACCCATTTAGACAAGTAATCGACCGCCACGAGTATATACTTGTTCCCTCGTGAAGACGGGAACGATCCCAAAAAATCAATGCCCCCAAACGTCGAAAATCTCGCAAACTTGGATGGCATTTTGGGGCATTTCATCTTTTTGCGAGATTTTCCCGTGACGTTGACAAGAGTCACAAGATTTGACTAAGTCATGGGCATCACGATAAATTGTGGGCCAATAAAAACCGGAGTCAAACACCTTTTTGGCGGTGTAGTTCGGGCCATGATGTCCCCCGGTGGGTCCATTGTGGCAAGCCTTAAGAATATCAATGGCTTCTTGGCCGTGAACACACCACCGGATGACTTGATCTGCACAGATTTTAAACAAGAAGGGGTCATCCCAAAAGTAATGCTTCACGTCTTTGAAGAATTTTCTCTTTTGTTGGGACGACATCCCTTTTACAACAAAGTTACCCGCATAGTAATTAGCAAATCGCAAACCATGGGGTACTAGAATCACCACGAAAAGATACCATACTAAGTGTTTCGAGAGGAAATGTTTCATTAATTTCCTTTTTATCGAGCACACTTTGGTGAGGATTCTCTAATCAGGACAAATGGTCGGCCGCGAGGTTCTCGGCTCCTTTTTATCACGGATGATGATATTAAATTCTTAAAGGAGGAGAACCCACAGGAGCAACCTCGGCTTAGCATCTTGCTTATTAAAAAGGTATTTTAATGCCGAGTGATCCGTGTCAAGGTTATAAATTGCGTGAAGCGTGACATAGTGGCATAGCCAAGCCTCAAGCTTTAGCATGAGGCGTTGCGTCATAGCGTTTTTAAGGCGTGACTCAAAGCGGCAAAAAATATTTATTGAGTGGTCAATAGTAGTAAGCTACTAGGCTTAAAATTGAGTTATAGAGTTACTAAGCCCGAATCTCATGCAACCCAAATCATAAATACTTGTAAATAAGCTCAAGTCCAATAAATATCTTAAAAAAATTCAAAAAAAAATCTCTTAAAAGCTTCAAAAAAAGCCGCCACGCCTTGCGCTATAACGTGCTATATCACGCCTTATCATGCTTTATTGCACGCCACGCCTAAAGACGACGCCTTGGCCTGTTTCGTAACATGGAGGCTACGCCTCGCGCTATGGCGCCGCTATAGCGCGCTATAGCGGCGCTATTTAGAACCCTGATCCGTATTACACTTATGCTTTTTGATAAGATAAGTAAAGGCCGGAATTTATCGAAAGCATACACAATGGGCAAGTAATTATTTTTCCGTCGTAGTGTATGTGCTTGAAACATCCGTCATGATCTTACTTGCATAGTGTATTGGTGGATGTGTTTTGTTTTACATTGCCCCACGAACGACAACCTATTGCAAATCACTCGCGGTCACACATGAGCTCAAAAGGGTAGGGTCACAATCGGGGCAACATATTATGGTGCTTTGGTCAATTTTCTTAAGGGTTTGAAAAGTTTAATACACTCTTTGGAAGAAGTTGCAGGAGTTTGTTTTTCAAGATAGATGGTCCATCGGCCGGGCTATTTTCGAGAAATCTTGAATAAATCTACGATAAAACCCGGCGTGACCAAGAAAACTCCGAATTCCTTTGACGGTGGTGGGATGAGGTAGCTTAGCAATAACATCAACTTTAGCCTTATCAACCTCAATCCCGTTCTTGGAAATCTTATGGCCAAGGACAATTCCGGGACCTTGACCATTTGTGACTCTTTTCCCAAATTTTTTTGAGACAGAAGATTGTGTCTTCACACCGTTTAAGCATCTTGTCCAAATGGGAGAGGCAAGTTCCGAATGAATTCCCAAAGACTAAGAAGTCATCCATAAAGACTTCTATCGTTTTTTCAATCATATCTTGAAAGATAGCGATCATATACCTTTGGAATATGCCCTGTGCATTGCATAAGCCGAAAGGCATGCGACGGTAGGAAAACGTTCCATAAGGACACGTGAATGTGTTTCTTTTCTTGGATATTGTGGGTCGATGGGAATTTAAAAGTAAACCCAAGAAATTGTCGAGAAAACATTAGTATTCATTTCCCGCTAGTCTCTCAAGCATTTGGTCCATAAATGGTAGTGGAAAGTGGTCTTTATGGGTGGCGTCATTTAACTTTTGGTAGTCAATGCATACACGCCATCCCATAACCAATCGAGTAAGGATTAACTCGTTTTCATCATTTTCAACAACGGTAAAGCCACCCTTTTTCGGTACACAATGCATGGGGCTTACCCAAGGACTATCCGAGATAGGGTAAATTAATCCAGAATCAAGGAGTTTAAGAACCTCCTTTTTGATTGACCCTTCTTTGGTGTTGGAACACTAGTTTGAAGTCATCCTCCATTAGAATCTTATGTGTACAAAATTCCGAGTTAATACCATTAATGTCGAAAAGTTGCCAAGCGAGAGCTCGCTTGTATGACTTCAAAACCTTTATGAGACCGGCTTTCTCCTCATCTTTCAAGTCTTTAGCAATTATGATGGGTAATTTATCACCACCTTCCAAAAATGCATATTCAAGATGAGGTGGTAAGTCCTTAAGTTTGACCACGGGTGGTTTATCAATAGAATATTTTTTATTTTTAGGTTCAACAACTTTAAGTTATTATGGAGGGAGAGGTGGTGATGATGGATCATCATTAAGAAATTCTTCAAGAAGAAGAATGTCTCCCTCAAAATCATAGTAAGAGTCATTAATTTCTGGTGAAATTAGCTCATCTTCAATAGTTAGGAAAGCATCGGTTTCCTCAAGAAGAAAATCACTATCCCCGAAGGGAGTGAGAGTAGGAGAAGAGGTAGAAACAATTGGTTCCGTAGATGGAGTGGGATTGCCACTCACGGAAAATCCAAGAACTTCTTGAGAATACTCCTCACAAGAAACGTCAATGATGTCGATTCGGTTAACCGAATTATCATCATAATTAGAGGAGTATATTGAAGTTTGATCAAGATTGAATGTTACAGCTTCATTACCAATACGAAGAGTTAATTCTCCTTCGTAAACATCAATCAAAGCACGTCTGGTCTTTAAAAAGGATCTCCCGAGAATTAGAGCAACTCAGGGATCGGCATCAAAGTCAACGACTACAAAGTCGGCTGGAAAATGGAACTTTCCTACTTTTACGGAGACATCTTCGGCGACACCGATCGGACAAGAAATCGATCGGTCCGTAAGTTCGAGAGTCATGCAAGTAGGAGTAAGTTCGAGAAGGGAAAGTTTCCCCCACACGAAAAGTGGCATGAGATTAATGCTAGCGCAAAGTTCGGCCAAGGCTAAGCACTCATCCATTCCCGGGAAGTCACATGGGATGAGAAATTTGTCGGGGTCCCCAAGTTTTTCGGGTAACTTTTTGAGGAGAACCGCCGAGCAATGCTCATTCAACGGAGTTTTTTCCAATTCAAACAACTTTTCTTTGTTGCTAATCAAACTTTTAAGTGTCGAGGCAAATTTAGGCATGAGAATTAAATCATCTGCGAAGCTAATGTCGAAATGCAAATCTTGAAAGATTTGGTAAAATTTCTCCATTTGATTGTTAGCTTTTTCGCGGAGTTTTAGTCCTTAAGCCTAGATGGATATGGAATTGAAGGTTTCGGGTTAGGCTTCGGAGCACTAACGGGAGCTTCAACGGGCTCAGAAATTGGTACATGAGTTTCAACTTGGACAACCGGAGGTTAGATGTCTTCGGTACTTCCGTTATTAGTAGGAGGCACCGTGTCCTTTGTCACCTCGATTTCACGTTCCACTACTTTAGGAGGAGAAGAAGTAGTAGGAATCGTGGGTCCCTTGTAAGCAACACCACTTCGGGTGGTGATACCTTTCAAATCTTCCTTCGGGTTATTAACGGTGTTACTCGGAAGAGTTCCCGAACCCGAAGTAGAAGCGGTATTCATTTTCATGAATTGACCCAACATATTCTTAAGATCATTAGTAGAGCTGGTCAATGTAATAATGTTGGTTTGTACGTTTTTCAAAATGGCATCATTTGCCTTCATGTAGCTTGAGAATTCAGCATTCGTTTTCAACTTGCGGTTGAGGAATTAGAGCTTGATGAACCGGAGCTTGGTAAGGCGGGGCTTGATAAGCCAGAGCCGAGGCTTGATAAGCCGGTGCTGGGTTATGATTAGCTCCTTGGAAAAATTGGTTTCGACCTTGGTTGTTTCCTTGATTCCTATTCTGATTCTGATTTTGATTGTTTCGATTTTGATTTTGATTCACATTAAACCCTGGTGGTCCGAGATAATTGTCCGAACGATAGCTAAGCAGATTACGGTTACCTTGAGGTTGGTAAGAATTACCACCTTGATTATAGGCTCCCGCAGCATATACGTTCTGAGTTTGGCCAACGGTGGCTGGACAATCATTATAAGCATGTGGACCACCACAAGTTTCACAGCTAGGAGTAACTGCTTTTACTTGTTGGTTTGTTTGAAGCATTTTCATTAAATTTTTGTTAATTTCTGCCATTTCAGCCTTAAGTGCTACAATTTCCGGATCGGAAGAAGAAGTGATAGAACTAGATGACTCACTCCTTTGAGCGGAAGTATCCCAATCATTGTGGTGAGCGGTCATATTTTCGATTAGATCATAACACTCTTCGGGTCGCCTTTTCATAAAAGTCCCGCCGGCAGCAGCATTGATGGTATCACGATGTCTTAAAGTTAACCCGTTATAGAAGGTATCTATTTGAGTGACGGGTAACATGTTGTGATTAGGACAACGATCAATCGAAAGCTTATAACGTTCCCATGCTTCGAATAACGACTCATCGGGACGTTGACGGAAATTGGTGATTTCATTTCTTAACTTCGTCACCATAGAGGGTGGAAAGTATTTTCCAAGAAACATTTTAGCCATTTGCTCAAATGTGGTGATAGAATTCCTTGGCAAACGATCAAACCAAGCGGTGGCATGATGTGTCAAGGAGTGAGGAAAGAGATATAGACGAAGGGCGTCATCGATGACCCCATTCACTTTGATACTTTGGGTGACATGCAAAAATTTGTCAAGATGCTTGTTCGCATCGTCACCCGGTAATCCGTGAAATTGGCAAGAATTTTGAACTTGTTGAATCATGTCATTCTTGAGTCCAAAATTGGTTGCTTGAATGTTGATCGAGGCAATTGGTCCGCCTCGACCATTCAAAGTCGGTTGGCACAACTCATCCATCGTTCAGAGGTCGGGAACTGGTAAAACATTTTCTCCCGAGGGAGGTGGTCCGTCATTACCGGTTCAGTTAGCGGTCGTGTTAATTTCTTCAAAATTGTTCAAAGGATTAGGAGCAACACGAGTTCTTCGAATTGAACGTTCGGGATTTTCGAGAGGTAGAATAAGATTCCTTATAAACGATCAGGTGCTCATGCACTAAAAAGAAATATAAAAAGAGAAATTATACTAATTGATTTTTTTTGGTTTTTCAACAATTTTTTAAAAGATTTATTTTAATAACGGACAACGAGATAAGATAACTTAAACTTAATAATCAACAAGCTTCACGGTAGCTCTCTAAAAGAAAAACGCATAAAGGAGCGGAGGAGCGAGAAAGCGCGAAGCTTTTAAAATCCTTCTCCTTTAGGGTCGTAGTTCCTCGGAACAACCCTCCTTATACCCCACTTATAGTTTGTTTAACTTTCAAAGGGGAGCCGTATCTCGCAAGTGACACAAAAGGTAAGTTTTTTTATCTTTGGTTTGGGAACTTATTAATGATAATATCAAAGTTGAGAGTATTATATGATTGATTCATTTTATTTATATATAATGATAATTTTTTATGTTTTTGATTTTTTTTCTTGTCTTATATATATAATAAAAGAAAATAAAAAATATTTTTGTATTTTTATAAAGAAAATAACTCCACAAGGAAGGATCTTCAAAGCACTAATTGTCAAACGTCGAAAACGACAATCGTCCTACACTCCTCCCCGGCAAAATGAAATCCGAGTAGTATATGATATTCCCGGGTCATTTTTCCCAACGAGGTGTGCAATGGAAAGTCGAGAGTCGGTTTGATATTTAATGTTTGAATTAACAAAGATTTTGGTTGATTATGATTCCTAAGACTACGGGAAAAGTATAATAGGCATTCTACTTTAACAAATAAGCACAAAATCAAGTACGAAAAATCCTAAAAAGGCACTAAATTATCAACTATATCAAAATTAAGCCCTAAAAATGAAAACTTAGTTTCTAAACCTCTAAAATGATAAAATAAAATTTTTTAAAAAAGAATTATATTTTTTTGACTTTTTAATAATTTTCTATGAATTAAAAACCTATTTAATTTATTTAAAATTCTAGAAAATGATAAATTAATACCTAAAAATTCCAAAAAATAATTTTCTACTTTAGAAAAGTCTAAAATGTGATAATAACTAGAAAACTATTTTTAACTACTTTTTATAATTTAAGACTAATTTCTAAACTTAAATTAAAAAGCTAAAAATGAAATTTAAAATCTAAAAATGATGAAAATAATTTTAAACTTTGAAAACCTCAAAATATTATTCCTAAAACTAAAAACTATTTTTTTGTATTTTTCTGAATTAATTTACTATTTTTAAATGACTTTTAAAAAAAAAAAATTACGAAAATGAAAAAAATAACAAATAAAGTTGGAAAAATCTAAAAAATTGCACAAAAGTCCTAAATATTGTAAAGGGCCTAAGAAAAATAAAATGAAGCACACAGCTTAACTAAAAAGCACGAAATAGGCCAGAATAAGCTTCGAATTGCTTATGGGCTTAATGGGCCAAAATGTGTATAAGTATTTGATTGAGCAAAATGAGAACAGATGGCCCTATCTGGTGCTGATGGTTAAAGGGAGTGTGTGTTAAGGTGCTTGCTATGGTAAAGGGAGGTCACAGGTTCGAAACATGTGACCTTTCCTTTTTCAAAAACATTTTTTTTGTTTTTCTATTTCAAAACTTGTAAAATAAGCAAAACTAACAAGATTTAAATAAACAACTTTTTATAAAAAACACAAATAAGCACAGGAAAAGCAAAATAAGCAGACAATTTTAGCTTTAAAACTAAGTTATGAAAAGGCTAACTGTTTTACTTTTTTTAGCACAAATAAGCAACCAAAGGCACAAATAAGCTAAAACAGATACTATTCTACATCTAATAAGAACATATGAACAAAATAAGCAAAGGAAAATGAGCTAAGAAGGGCTGAAAAGCCAATAAGCAATTTGGCTAAAACAGTTAGCCAAACAGCCTATGGAGACACTTTTGGGCTTAATTTTAAGCCCCAAATCAGATCCTTATGACTTAGAAGCTTATATGACTGAAAATCTTAGCATATAAGCTACCTAAATCATCAAAGAGAAAAGATTTTGAAATTCAGATAAGCCCTGAAAAAGGCTTATGTAAAGAGCTGTTTTTAAAAATTCACACAAGACTTAACCCTTTTTAACTTTGAAACTAACTATTTTTAAGCTTAAATTAAGGTGTGCAAATGGATCCTTATGGACTTAAGACCTCCAAACAGATAAAAATTAGACCTCAAAGAACTTATAACAACAATCAAAAGTCATTTTGAAATTAAGAATAAGCCAGAAAAGCTAAATCAAAAAGCAGTTTTTTTCAAACTTTTCAACACTTAGTAAAATTATGACAGACTTGGTAAAACCTTTTACAAGACAAAGGGATACTTAAACAACATTTGTCTACTGCATTTTAACACTAAAAGCAACACAAAAACAATGCTTAAAGGCTGTTTTCAAAGGGTTAATCAAATAAGCTCTTAAATCTGTTTTTGAAACCACAGTTTTAAGCACTTGTTATAATAAACCTTAAAACAAGCTTTTAAACTTAAAAATTCTTAAAAACAGCTTATTTTGACTTAAAGAATGCTTGCTAAAGTTGGCCAAGTGACCCAAACTGTTTTTAAGCAATTTGACCCACTTTGACCCTTAAACCAAACACCCCTTTAAGACTTTCAAAACCATTTTAAAAGTGAGTTTTAAAGATTTAAGCAAAGTTCTTTAAAAACAGATGATTATCAACCAATATTAAGCAATATTAAGCAGAGTCTAACCACCCACAATATAAGCACGATAAGATAAGCAATAACACAGATAAGCAGTTTAAGCTAATTTATAAAACAGTACTTTAATTCTAAAAACTGAGAACAAATGATGTCAACATGTAAGCAATAACACAATAGATTAAATAAGCAAAAAACAACATAAATACAGCAATAATAAGTCAAGAAAGTATATGCAGTAATAAACTGATAGAATACAGTAAACAGAGCAAATAAAATAAATCAGAAGAACTCACAAAATCACCCTTTGCTCTCTCTAAACAAGGGCAAATAAGCTCTTAAGAGCTTTGTCTACAAGCTCTAGCTTGTTCAAGAACAAGCTAGTGACTGCAATAAGCCCTTCCCTTTTTGGCTTATCATACAAATGAGCTTTTTTGAGTGGATTTTGGTAAAAATGGCTTAAACCTTACAAACTATAGAAAAATCTTGTAAGACTTAAGTAAACAACTTATAAGAGCTTACGAAAGCTTATCAAACACTTTTAATCATTAGAGCACACGAATTCTTAAAAACAGAAATTTTAGCTAAAAATTTGATTTTCATTAATTCAAAAGAAACATTATAATATTCGAAAACTTAAGCTACTATTAGACTACATAAGCTGAAAATTACTAACTAGATGCCTCAAAGGGCTTACAAATGCCTCTATTTATACTAGAATACTTCAAGGTCTTCGGCTCTCTCTCCTTTGTGCTTCTTTTGTGAGAGTGTTGAGAGGGTGTGTTTGTTGTGTGAGAGAGATTCAAAAATCAATCTCAGCCCTTCATCTTGAGTGGTGCCCAAGTCTAATGATCTTAACCCTTGATTCTTTGTTTTTAATCCTTGACGAATAGGGATGTTTAGGATTGCCAACATGCCAAATGGTCCACGTGAAGTGGGGTTAAGGTGGGAGAGGGATGGTTTTGTTGTTTTGTTACAGGGTGCAGTGAGAGTGATTGATGAATAGTGTTGGGTTTTCGGCTTGGCGGGAAAATTTGTTTTGGGTGAGCAAGGTAAAGGTTTGGGGAATTGGCAAGAATGGCCCGGGGGGGGGGGTGGGGGGGGGGGGGGGAGGGGGGGGGGGGGGGGGGGGGGGGGGGTGGGGGAGTGATTGATGAATAGTGTTGGGTTTTCGGCTTGGCGGGAAAATTTGTTTTGGGTGAGCAAGGTAAAGGTTTGGGGAATTGGCAAGAATGGCCCCTGAACTTGCATTCTTGAATTGCATCCATCGTCCTTTGTGGTGTAAAGTTATAAGAGGTTAACAACTTCAGCCCTTGAGGTTGTATACAGTGTTTGCACCCACAGTCCTAAAAGGACTAACGGACTTAACAGGTTAAGGGATTTGTGGGCTTAACGACCGTTACGTGGTTTGGGCCTTTGGTAATTGTATTGGGCCTGTTTTAATTTAAAAAGGGAATTGGGCTTTTTAAACTTCAAGGCTTAGTAAGTCTCCATATAATACCTTAATAGGCTGACCTGGCCCATTAGATGGGTACGGGGTGGGCCCATTAAGTATTTCTTCGATTTCGGCTTCGGCTTTGACTTTTTGACTTTGATGGTTGACTTTGACTTTGACTTTTTGAATTTTTCATGCTCTTTCCGTTCTCGTGCTCGGTTTTGTTGTTTTGGCTTTGTTTTTTGTCCTTTTGTCGGATATCCGTTACCTGCACAATATAAATGCAAAACACACAAATACAATGTATTTTTGGTATGTTTTTGGTCTTTTAAGTCCGTTTTTCTAGGTAAAAGGTATGTGTAATTAAGCACATACCATTGATACAAAAGAATCAAAGCATAACACACCAACTTTATTCGAAAGTTCCAAACATAGACGTTTCCAAACGACGCATTACGCGGGAATAAGTTAATAATCGTTTTCCAAAACAATGAGGGTTCATGGGATGACATATAAAAGTCACACTCCCATCAACTGAAAATTTTCGAAAAAATAGGTTACGAAACAACATATGCGATTTAAAAGAAATGGGAAAATATTCGAACTCGAAGTCGAACAATAAGTCACCCAATGGGATCGACAAAATACGACGAATCAACATCACCAAAAGATGAAAAGTAAAATCGCAAAAACGTTTCGAAGATAATTGTATAGCAACGATGTTTTCATCACGTATCAAAATAATTTTATCATATCGCATCGAAATGTTTAAAGAAATTAAACTCTTCGCAAGAAGCGAATATCAAGATATATATAATCGCACACCATAGAACGGATGCCGTATGTATATATATATATACATATACTTATACCAAGTGTCAACCACTTGTTACGCACATAATATGCAATCAAATATACCACATAAGGCTTCTAAGGATCGGGAACGATGCGCGAGTGGATATCGAACAACGATGAAGGACTCGTTAAATTTTTCCAAAAACAGTTGTATTCCAAGTTTTGTAAAACGACTTATTTCACTACAACTCGTGCTCTGGTACCACTGTGTAACACCTCCAAAATGCGATACACAGCGGAATACAACCTTTGGGGTGCTACTTCATAATACATACACACGGGTCCGAGTAAATGTTCAATGATACGTTTATAAAACACAATTTTTATTTAATTAGAAGATCAGAGTTACATAGGTCCCAATACCAACATAGAAATTCATTTCTAAGAGTCATAACACGACTTGATTTCTAAAACATTTGTTTTGTTTATGACACTACTTCATCGAGACACCGTCCTTGATATTCGCGTTCCGTCTCATCCAACCATCAACAGCAATTAGCCTGAGATACATGCTTAAAACGTCAACAAAACGTTGAGTGAATTCATAGAGTTTATAATTAACACTTAGAACGCATATTTTGGTTCCACAAAACATCAATAACATTGCTTTGAGAGTAAGCAAGTTATAAAAATAATGATTTCCAACTAAAGAGCTCGTGTACCGAAACTTAACACGTTCATCCCGTAGGATGAAATCATGACTGGGAAGTATGCCACTTCCCCTAATACTAACCATAAAATGTCCGTTACAGGGTGCTCACCGTCGGATCCAAACCCCGGACAGGGTTGTCAAACCCAATAGATCTATTTATGCATTAGCGTTCACCAACACATGGTAACTAACTCTTACACAACAAAAAGGCATATACTCAGTAATGAAGGAATCATATTCAAGTATCAAAACAGTTTGCGTTCGATTTCACAAAACAAGTAATATATCCCTCCTCGCGGGGTTAAAAACATTTTAAACACTTAAAAGCGAGGCTATAAACTCACCTTGATCAAAGCCAACGATCAAATAATCGAAACAATCCACAAAAAATC